>MU714235.1:77350-89969 GCA_026770625.1 Nicotiana glauca
TTACACCAAAATATGACTAACATGATTTTTTTACATTTTTACAAATTCACTTAGTATTTTTAAAAACTAAATTGCACATAATTGCAATATTAGCCCCTTTTTAAGATTTAATTGTAATTATATTTATAAAATTGACTCCAATATTTTTAATTCGATAATTATGCATTATTAATCATTTTAATACGTTTGATTCACTTCCAGAAGTTACTTTACTATTTTTTATAAATTAAACAAGGAAAAAGTGGCTATTTAAAAGTTGGCCCTTTTTGCATTTCAATTTTAACCGGAATTGAGCCCAATCTCAGCCCCAAACCTGAGCCCAATTCCCTAACCCAATACCCATTTAACCGACACAACCCATAACCCTTTTAATCCTGGCCGTTGATCATTTAGATCAACGAACACAGTTCCCCCTTTCCTTTTTAATTCCAAACCACCCCCAAACCCTTCCCATTTCTCTCAAATACGCCGCCTCTAATCCCTCGTCTCTCTCAAATGCTCTCACCCACTCAAAACCCTAACAGCCGCCTACCTCTTTTCGACCTCAAATCCACCGGAATCTATGGCTAATCTAACCATGGACGACCTCTACCCATCATCTACTGCTATCACATGCCTGGTGTCTGAAGATTCGAAGGCCACTCTTCGAGGATCTTCACCCATACCTTCATCGATTCAATATTTTCGGCCATTTCCGTCCCTGCTCCGGCGTATCTTAGCCTCCTGAGCCTGGTTCCAACCTTATCGACTCAGATCTAATCTCGTGACTTCCAAGCCTTTCTCGTCCTTTAGGGTTCTCAGAAACCCTAGCCTATTCAAGGTTCCTTTTCGTCTTATTTGTTTAGATCTGTGCTAGATCTATGCTGTGTGTGATTTTTAAATTAGTTTCCCCAAATATCTTTTTTTCAAAACCCTTTGATTTTAAATTAGGTTTTCTGAGTCTCTCTTTTAAATGTTTTGTTTGATTCATCTGCTTAGCATCTCTAGGTGATGGAAAGCCCTAATTTTTTGAATTTGTTTGATTCCTAAGTCTAAATGTTTGTGTTCATTTGATTTACTGCTTAAGTGTGAAGCTTTAATTTTAGGGTTTATTGGAGACTCTGAGACTGTTTATGTGTTTATCTGCTTATTTTCTCTAAAATCTGATTTATTCTGGAAAACCCTAGTTCTTTGGGGGTATGTTTGAGTTCCTGAAGTTCTTCATCTGTTCGAGATTGCTCGATCTATTTCTTTTACTTTAGCATGTAATTCTTTTAGTTCTAAGCTCTTGCTACTTGTCAAACTCGTCTATGATTCTCACTCGACTCTTTGCATGCTTCTGATCCTTTGTCTGTCACTGAAACCTGACTTACGTGACTATCATGTGATTATGCTCTTTGTCATGAGTACAGCCTCACATGCCTAAGGCTATGCATTCCTTTATATGTTAAATTTCCATCTCAATGTAGCCCTTAATTATGGGCTGACTTCAAATCTCTTTGTGTTGATTCTGATTGCACTCTTGTAATTGCTTCTTTCCTTATTGTACTGATTTCCCTGCTTCTTAGACCTATTTGAATGCTTGCCTTGAAATCTCGACCCCTTCCTTTCCTACTCAAGTTGATTGATTCCCTTGCCTTGATTATATTGGTATTGGATTCTTATAGACCTTTCCTTGATTAGAGTCTGATGAACCTAGCCTCTATTACCTACTATGTACCGGTACTATGCTTGAAATACTTCCCTATTAGTCATATTCAGCCTATGTGATCTCTTTCCTTGTTTAGCACTTGCATGTTACCGTTTGATTTTTGATTCCTTAATTAAGGGAAGTCTTTGATGCTGTTTAATTCTAATTGACACTTGTTCCCCTAATTATTGCTGAACTGCAATCCTTACCTTTTTTCTGCCTGTTTTTACACTATAAATACTCTCCTCTCTTCTCTTTGAACACACACGAACACAAAACAATCTGAGTTTACAATTCACTCTAACTTAAACTCTCTCTTTCTGATACTTGCACTGCTGTGGACTTTGTTTACCTTCTTTTGCACTCTTTTGCTTCTATACTGGTATGTCTCAATTAGTTTACATGCCTCAACAACAATGTGTTTAATTCTGCCCATTCGTCTCTAGCATATTGTCGCACGTTTCCCATTTCCTTTAGTCAGTATTTAAATTATGTATGCAATAAGTGGTTTGTCATAAATTTGATACTTTATGAATTCCCTTACCCTTTACCCTTTACCCTTTACCCTTTACCCTTTACCCTTTACCCTTTACCCTTTACCCTTTGCGTGTGAGTTATGGTTCAGGGAATAACAGCACTCCAATATTGATGTCTATTTCCTGAACTGGATTCTTTGAATCCCAAACTCAATCAATTCCCATTCATTTTCCCCCTCTATGTGTCTGAGCCCTGGACTTTGGTCTGATAGTGTCCTAATCCCTATCCAGACATTAGTCTGACCTTCAAAAGGTCTGCTCCTAACTTGTTCAACCCAAACAAGTGGTCCGGGGTGTGCCAGCCTACTTTGTGGCTAGGTATGACCACCACCTGGCATGGCTCCCCAATTCCCTTTCACTTTGCACGTACTTCTAGCTATAAGTTCTGCCCCTCTCTTGCAAGCCATGCTTTGGGACCCCTGAGCTCCCTCTGAACTTGGATGCCTGAGAGCTGGCTCTTCCACACCACACTATTCTAATAGTATCCTAGGTGTAATTAATGCCTGGAATCCCTGAGATTCCTTGGAACTTTGAAACACCTTGGAAAAAGAGAAGGCTTTGGAAATCCGGGTCCTGGAAGTGGTTCAATCACATGTTATTAGACATTAAGGTTGAATTAGGCTCCTCGGATCTAGCTGTTATCTTTTGATGTACCTTTTATTTTCCAGTTTGATTCATTGGGTTGTAATAATTTTGTATGAAACTCGGGGAGTAGTAAAAAGGGTGTGGGAGGGATCTTTACTTTTTCTTGCATCCAAGGGGTAGAAATCATGAGTTAGGACTTTTATTTTCCATCAAACTAGAAATCCTGCCTATAGGGTCATAATACGGATTCAATCACATAGAGACCATGCCTATAGGATTTAATGCAAATCACCTAGAAAGCATGTCCATAGGGTTTAACATTCATGTTCTGTAATTACGCATATAGCAATCATGTCTATAGGCTCTTGCATTTCTACATACACAAATGTCACTAGGCAAACCGTTATAGGCTTAACAACAAAGTTGCATATAGACATCATGTGTATAATACTCCTATTAATGTCATGAAAGGGTGTTAAAATCAGTAGACGTATAGAAAGCATGCCTATAGGATATATCGTCTTTAATAGTTTCATTCGTTTCCAAAACAGTACCAATTGCTGAACTCGTATCTATCTAAAAACTGGTAATTTTTTACTTCTTTTCTGAAATCCGCTAAAATTGGTAAACCCTTTCTAATATCAATCTGCACTTTCCTGAAGCTTGTAAACCTTTTAATCGGTTTGCATCTTTTCTGAAACAACTGGTAATTCTTTTCTAAAATCAGTTTGCATCTTTTCTCTTTGTCAAAACTGATAACTCTTTTCTCTAAAATCAACTTGCATCTTTTCTAAAACTACTGGTAATTCTTTGCATCTTTCCTGAAATAAATAGATCTTACGCCTATTTATTATTCAACACATAGACAAAAGGTTGGCTAATTAATGAATTGGGTCAGTCCCTGATAACTGTATCCGAGTTGCCTAATGCAGACTTTCTGCCTAAATATATGTGTTGAACCACTCTGATCGCTGCTTAATTTAAATCTAAGACCAAATCAGTATTTGTCAATGCATGCTAAACTAAATGATTGCTTGACTTCTAGGGTTAATTTGAACCTTGTATGATTGTTTATTCTCCCCTTTTATTTGATACTTGTTTTGAATGTCGAGCTAGAATTTTATCCTTTAAACTCCATAAAGGCCTCCATCCCTTTCTTTCCCCTCTAGGATTAGAAGTCCTGATACCCCGGGACTGATAGGATTGGGACGGGTAGTAGCATGCGATAAGTAAATAATACCGTTCTGCGCTTTAATACCTTAACGGGGTGGGAAGGGTAGACATGGAGATGATGATTACACGATAACACTCCGCGTACAATTGAGTACCAGTATTGTGCGAATGATCCATGTAATGTATAAACCTAGGACCCCTTTTCTCCTTCTTTATTAGTTTAACAAATTTTTTCTGAATCTCTAAAGCTATTGCATTTTCAAAATTCTGCTTCTCACATGATTTTCGGATTATTTGCACTAAGTACTTGACCTTTCCCTCTACTTGCACATTTTTTTACAAAAAAGAATTACTCCTTCAAATTTCGGCACTTCTTTTAACCTTTTGTGCTTCTTGTACTTGTTTATTTACATTTGCATCTAAAGTCACAATTGTAGCATGGCCGGGAACCACACTAGTGGATCTTGAGGGGTGCCTAACACCTTCCCTTCGAGATAATTTCAAGCCCTTACCCAAAACTCTGGTTTTTATCTTTTCTTCTAAAAGTATCCCAATGCACTATAATCATTAGGTGGCGACTCTCAAAACTCTAAAAAACCCCAATTCCCAAAGTGGGGAAAAGAGTTGTCTTCCCGAATGTCATGAACCCGATTCCGCTTTAGGAAAAAAAAGGGGGCGTCGACAATCTTCCTGACCAACTACTAACTACTCGTTGGCCTATTCTAAAATTAATATTCCTCGCAATCTTTCTTGGGTTATTTCCTTGGTCTTAATTTACGTCTCGCACTGGCTCCTTAATTGTTAATAACTTATCGGGCAGGAACCCTTACCTTTTTTCCTTGACGTTGCGCTTGTATAATGTTCTGGAATCGTAGCATATCTGTAGCATTTGGGTAAGTGCAATCTCATCCCTTTCTCCCTTTTATCGCATTCTTCCTTTTATCATTCCATATTCCCCCCTTTAGGGGAGTACTAAGATTTGGAGCTACGACGATCTTCCTATAGATGTTTCACCTTTTTATCTTTGGCTTCCTTCACATCATCGATGACCCTTACTCATCTTGCGGTAATCCTTCCATAACAAGGATAGCAAAATTGCTTACTCACGAGGGTAAAACATAGTATAATTGGCGCATACGGCTCCTTAAGTTGAACGTTGCTCACATTGCTTGCTACAAGGAAGCGTCTTCCTAAATGACCATTCTTTGAATTTCTCATGAATCTTCTTTTGTCGTCCATTATATTATTAGCGGAACAAAATCTGAAATTCTTATGATGGCGACTATCATCAGTCACTCCGTCCCTAATTTATGTCTAGTTTATCTTGTTCACCAGTCCATACTGGTTCTATTACTCTGGGTCTAACTTTTCCTTTTGGTAGTCGCGTTGGAGTCACGAACTTATTTCTCAAAATGAGGATATGACCTTATGGCCTATACTTTTTTTTTGTTTTCTTAAGGCCCATCACCTTTCGTCTCTTCATTCATTTGACTATAGGATATGTAACACTCTATCGTTTTCATCCATGTATCACACCTTATTCATAATGCTTCCTTATTTCTCTTCTCATTACTCTGCTAATATTTCTGCATATCCCTTTTCTTGCGAAAACTTCAATACGACATTCTTTCGCTTTTAGCATTCCTTTGCTCCATCCAATGGCTCTCCAAGTTGTTTAACGTCCTTGCTTTAGTAGGGACATGATCCACACTAAGGTAATATTTATCCTTTCGAGGATTATAGTGCATGTCTTTGTAGTACTCATATCTGGCTGCACTATTTTAGAGTGCACCATCTAGGTGTATCATAAAGAGATCTATTAGCACATTTGCAATATTCTTCGGAAATGTCAACTGACGCAATCAATTCATCCATCATATTTTCTTATACTACTTTTATTAACCCCCATAGGGCATATCTGGAATGGGTGTGACCAATTGCATATACCCCTGTTACTATTGAATATAACTCAAAAAGCTTATGTTCCTCTACCTCAATTGTAAACGTTGTTAACCTTTATTAATTTGGTACCTTGTACCCCTTTTCACCTTACTTCTTTTACTTCTTGAAAGCATTGTCTTTCCCCATAAAGGTGGATAAAAAGGTTCTTTATAAAGAGGTTTACACCTTTCAGTACGCACATGATCTGCTGAAGACCTCACATTTACTTATCGTGAACATGACGAAAAGTCAAGTTCCTCTTACTCAACTCTCCCATAACTATATCTCTTACCACATGTCTTTTTGGATGTAGGCATCGTCGTATTATGAATAAAGTAGAGTTTAGGAAATTGAGTTCTTACAACTGAGTTCTACCACACGATCTAGAGTAAGAAGAAAGAGTGACAGTCCTAAATGCCCTGTAGCCTCCTGCTTATAAGTGTGTTGCATGACTCACCCATAAACAAGACTCTACTAGACACGGCTTGTAGACTCCCTAGGACAGAACTGCTCTGATACCACTTTTGTCACAACCCAAACGAAAGGGCTACGACGGGCACCCTGTGCCTTACTCAATCGAGTACCGACGTAACATATCTTTCTAATCATACTATCATGAGTAAATGTGCCAGAAAACCCGTCATGAGATAAAAATAATAAAATATAAGGGAATATTCAACATATGGAAACCCAACATGATATACAAACGTATATATGTGACATACGGGCCTATAAGGCCGACATAGCCCTTTGTAACTCAAAATATAGGCCGACAAGGCCATACAAGTATGCATACACCTGACATCTTTCTACAAGCCTCTAAGAGTATATAAAATCATAAAGGTCGGGACAGGGCCCCGCCATACCAATCAATACATATCCAAAGCATACTGACCAAATAGGCAGTTACTCTGGAGCAAGTGGAGTGCACCAACACCTTCGCTGAGCTGATAACCTACTAGGAGGATTGTCAGCCTATTAATCAGGACCTGCAGGTATGAAACGCAGCGTCCCCAGACAAAAGGGACGTCAGTACGAATAAAGTACCGAGTATGTAAGGCAGGAAAGCATAAAGAAAAGCAGTAATATAAAGAGAGATAGAAGAGATACAACCTGTAACATCTGAGTGCCTCTGGGGCTACTGATATGAAATGCATAATACATATATATGCATAAACGTTTTTTTAAAACATTTGTCTCTGTGGGCATCATCATCATCATATCGTACCCGGCCTCAAAGAAAACTCGATAAAAACGTACCCGGCCATCATAAGGCTCGGTAAAATCATACTCGGCCACGTGGAGCTCGGTAAACCCAACTGATCAGTGGTTGCACAATAGGTGCCGTACCCGGCCGACTATAGCACGGCTCGGTATAGTAAAATAGATACATATATATAATGCATGCTCGACTCATGGAATCACGTTCTAACCCTTTCGGAGTGATGTAAGGTCATTGCACCTTCGATTAACATTATTGACATCCCTACCATTAATATGAACCCTAGTAGGATGTAAGGATCATACACACTTGTTTAAAATAACTTTATAAGGAAAGAACAACATGGACAACCTTAGTTGCTAGAAGTAGATTCATTATGAAATAGCATATCGTTTGACGTTCATTTCACATTAGATAACACCAAAAGATATAAGGAAGTGCCTTAACATACCTTGAAAATTTTGGAGAGTCCGGACAATATGGTTTTTTACTACTATTCTGGATACGTGCTATGTCCTATCAGCATATGCACCGACGCTCCCAATCAACCAACGCTTATGTTTTCTTTATACTGAAAACCTTTCAAATTTGTCTTGTATGAAGTAATTTAAGAGCATTCGACCCATGGGCCTTCTACCTCCACGCGGCATTGCACTTTAGACTTGGATTGCAAATTATAAGCTGTGATTCAAGAAAAATAGTCTAGCCAGTCATGAAAACTGAAACTTCACTAGTTCAACCAAAGAACTCTTCACTTGAATCAGTTCGACGAACTCCTTCAATTTCCAATGTTCTTGAAGATGGAAAGCAAGGAAGAACGTTTTGGAGCTCCAAGCTACACCATATACCTTTAAATCATCGTGACAAAAGCCCAGGGATTTATCGAATACCAAGTAAATTAGTTACATGAATCACTCTATATCATGTGTGTCCTTTATAGGAAAAAGATTTTAAAAAAAAGTATCTTAGAAACAAGGAGAGGTTTGTAACAAAATCAATATTCTTAGTGATGTGTGTTTATTTCCATGCTGTAACCAAATAACAACAGATGTATTCCAAGCATCTTTTCAGTAGCCATGCGAACATATAAAGCTTTCTGTTAAGAATCTCTCGCTACACAATAGGAATGCAAACAATAAAGTGGAAAACTGTGATGAGAACTCCCAACAGGTCTGCCTAGATGTCCACAAGGATTATAATGAACATTTAAGATGAAAAAGGGAGATAAAATAAGGATAGAACCGACTTGGGGACTTATATGTGGGCATTCTTAGATGCGCCACATGTCCGCACGCACTTTGTATGAAGACAAAAATTTGCCAGTTATGTTCTTTCCAAAATATTCTGGATCATTACCAATTACCCGTATAATTGAGAATTATTTCCACTTACGCAAAATACTACTCAATTTTTACATACCTTATACACCTTACTATCATGGTCATATGGTACATCGTATTGCACTAATTCATAAATATAGAGTATTTTAGTTCGGATCGTATTTTACCCAAACATACCAAACTTGGATGAATATTCATTTTCTTTGACTTTCTTGCCCTCTTACCTTCACGAATTTACTTATCACTTGTTTGAAATAGCATAATGCTTAAAATCTCAAAATAATCCCATCCCCGAGCTTCGTCGATTAACTTACGATGAAACTTTAACATACGAAAATACAGGATGTAACATCAGAGCAACAATCACTCTGTCTTTCTCACTAGCTCATCAATCGACTCTCAGCCCTCAACACTCGCACTCAATAGATACTTGTGCTCACTAGGGGTGTACAGACTCCGGAGGGGCTCCTTCATCCCAAGCACTATATCGATGCGGTGTGCAACCCGATCCCATAATATATAATAGCCATAAGGCTTGCAGTGTACAACCCGATCTATATATAAGTAAGGTCAAGAGTTGGGTCGTGACACAGATATTCTCGATTAAGCGAATATACGGAACGACGTTGTCTTCTAACAAAGTTGGAGAAAGATTGGTCGAAGGAGAGAGCTGATCTTGCATATGAAGATACCAATCATTAGACCAATCATTCACCAACTTTGTTAGAAGACAAATTCATTCCATATATTCTCTTATCGAGAATATCTGTGTCACGACCCAACTCCTGACCTGTCGTGATGGCGCCTATCGTGGTACTAGGAGGGCCGACATTTCCAAAATACTCCTACATTTAACAGAAAATGCATAAAAATTTTTGAATAACTAAAGTTTTCATAGAATACGGGGTAAAAACCCAAAACACAAGTGCAGAAAAATAGCTCCCAAAAATTATGGTGTCACTGAGCTCATGACATCTATATATCACCAGTCTAGAAAAGAAAGGTCTGCGAGAGTCTGGATCAAATACAAATAAAAAGAAAAGACAAGGAAGGAGAAACAAGGACTGCGGACGTCGAGCAGCTACCTCGTAAATCTCCAAAGATCAACCGTGCACGATATCAATGCCCACCATGTCCCGAAATACCTAAATTTGCACACGAAGTGTAGGGTGTAGTGTTAGTACAACTTACTCTATAAGTAACAATAATAAATAAGAAACTAAAAGATAGTGATGAGTTATACAGTTATAGTTCATTTTTAGTAATCTCAATAAGAAAGTAGAAATGCTTTCAAATTCGGCAATTTAAGTCAAATCAGTTTATACATGACAAGTTCAAGAAAAAATTGGATACAATATCTCCTAGAAGTTTCAAAAAAGTGACATATAACAACTATGTGCAATAACAATGAAAGCAAATACAGCCTCTCAGGGCAACAGTCACTCAATCTTTCTCACAAGCTCATCACTCTGCTCTCAACCCTCAACATTCACACTCAATAGGTACCTGCACTCACTGGGTTGTACAGACTCTAGAGGGGCTCCTTTAGCCAAAGCACTATATCGATGCGTATATATATATATATATATATATATATATATATATATAGCCCTAATACTCATTGCAGCACACAACCCGATCCATATACATACAGCCCTAAGACTTGTTGCGACATGCAACCCGATCCATATACATATATATATCTCACATCTCGGCACTCAGACCCTAATTCATTCACCAACCTCTTCAGTCTCTCTAGCTCTAAAAAATTATAAAAATCAACTCAAATATAAATAATATAATGTATTAACAAGAAACAAGAAGAGACTGAGATACGGTACGCAAGTAAAATTGTGACTGAGTACAAGACAACAATTAGCAAATAATTCAACAAGTACACGACCTCTGCGGATCCATTCAGTGTCAACACATACCCTAAACATTATTTCTAACATGATTAGCAGTCAAATTTTCATAACAAAGGGAGAGTGTTAGTTTGTATGGGACCACCAAATCGTAGAGTACCTGGTCCTCTACAAGTTTTTGGTGAGAATACTTAATAAAGCAGTAAGTAAATAAGGCAGAGGATTTTCTATGTGGAAAAATCCCACACAAGGGGATCAAAAAACCACGACCTATCTTGTATGGTTTTAACTTTACTAACTTGTAATCTTACCTATTACAAGCTACTTTACAATACTCCCGATTGTAAAGACTTTAAACTAACTTGTGGTACCTTTACCACAAGCCACTTTGTGACTATCCTAGTTATAAAAGATTTTTCTAACTTGTGGTGTCGTCACCACAAGCCACTTTGTAACCCTACGATTACAAAGACTTTTATTTATGACTAAATCTAGACACAACCTAAACTCAATGAGTCTGAGGATTTACAAGAGTATTCCTAATCAGTAAACTTCTAAGTAAGAGATTTAGGAGATATTGTTAGTGCAATAACAAGGTTACAACTCAACTAGGACAACAATAATCAATCATTTCGGAACTGGTCCGTAGTGGCATTCAACCTTGTTCTTCAAGCTTGAGAGAATAATCTTTTCTGTTTTTGCTTGATGCTTGAGTGAATGAAACTGAAACCCATTTGTGATGTTTTGTATAAAAGCCCTTTTGGTACAACTCGATCACATCACTTGAAATGATGTGAGTACTTTTTTTGGTTAGAGAATGACTGGGCTGTCAGCATATTGCAGTGCGGCTGAAACAGTGCCAGCAGTCACTTCAGTTCCAGCTGTGTCCAAATGACTTTGTGCTGCAATACAAGAATCACAGGAGCATCAGGTCCTTGTTTGGTTCCTAGCTCCTGTCTGTGAGCAATTCAACTTTTACTGGAGTCCATTGAGGTTTGTAGCAGTCCCGAGTAGGTCAGTTTCCCTAACTGGTTCTTACAGGAAAGTTTGTTAGATCATCAAAACATAAGGAAAAAATATTTAAGATCTATCCATTTCCCCCTTTTTGATGATGACAAACTTAAACATTTATAAGTTCTAAACTAGGGCATTAAAGATCAAATCAAGATGTTCCCCCTGAAGCAATGCCTTAAGTTACGATTACTAGTTCCCTTTGTATCACCAGTTCCCCCTATGTACTAGTTTAGAATTTGAAGAACCAGTTCCCCCTGTTTACCGGTTCCCCCTGTGTACATTCCCTCTTTTGGCATCATTAAAAAGAATAATAACGCAAAAAAGTCGAGCATGCAAGCTAACTCATTCCACATATGTGCACAGAATCATGAAAAAAATAGAGGACAAAGATGAAGTACTAGTCAAGATAAGAGAGGAGTTATATTAATAATTTTGAAACATTGGACTGGAAACACGGGAGAAGTAACAGTACATCCCAACCACACAAAGGAAAACAAAAACAAACTGCCAACCATCAATCATCAACACAAAAAAACAAAAAGAAAATGATATCCGGAAGACTGGTAACTGAAGAAACTGAGGGGGGAACTAGGAGGAAAAGGCTTGGCTGTTAAAGCAAGTGTTTGGAGAACAAGGTCTATTTGAGCGTTGCTCGACTTTTGCTCATTGAGCAGTTCAGCTTTGAGGTTCTCAACTTGTGCCCTGAGGTCAGCATTTTCTTGGGTTAAGTGGATCACTTCATCATTCGAAAAGGGAACCACTCGAGCTTGTTGACCTTCCAGGATAGCATTCCTGGCCTTCAATCTACGTATCTCCTCAGTTGCACTGTTTTGGGCATTGATGAGCTGAGACACAATTGAAGTGCTTCCTACACCCCCACACTTCTCAATACACTCACACTTTTCTAAGGTGGTCTATGAGAATGTCTGCTTACGGGTCCCCACTTTACTTGTTCCCAGTGGAACCTCAAAGTGTTTGAATAATTTTGTGAGCAAGAATCCATAGGGAAGCCCGTGATTGCCATCCTTGAAGTCATCCACTTTTTTCATATGCTCAATCATTATGGTGGAAGACTCACAGGGTGAAAACCGTCCAGTTGCTCCATTAGGAATAAATCAGATTTGGAAGATATAGATCGGCGTTCTGCCCGTGGCAACATGACTTTGTTAACCAGTTCAAACAACAACTGGTAGATAGGAAGGATGTTATAACCCATATCCACACGCGTTAGTTCATGCCATATGTTAGTTAACACAAATCCAATAAGTAATTAT
>MU714245.1:6516-31643 GCA_026770625.1 Nicotiana glauca
TTGCCTGAAAAGCCATGGACTCCGGTGGGATTTGGTCGGAGAAGACGACAGAGGCGGCTAGGGTTTCGAGTGTTAGAGAGCGTTTGAGAGAAGGGGAGGGTTTGAGGGAGGTGGTCGAAGTCAAATGAGAGATAGGGTTAGGGTGATATGAAATTAAAAAGGAAAGAGTGGGTATGGGTAGTTGATCAAAATGATCAACGACCAGGATTAAAAGATGAAGCAGATGGGTTTAATTAAACGGGCAAAGGGTCAGATTAAAATGGCATTGGGTCGTCGATTTGGGCTGGATTTGGGGTCAAAATTGAGATTCCCAAATAGGCTATAATTGAAAGTAGTTGAGGCCATAATTGAAATAGCCAATTTTTCCTTTTGATTTTATAAAAATAGTAAAAGATGTTTAAAATAAAATTAAAAATACTGAGTTAGTAAATAATATGTAAGTATTAAATTAAAAAATATTGGGATTGATTTTGTAATTAAAATTGCTATTAAATCTGAAAGTGGGCTATAATTGCAATTTCATGCAACTTAGTTTTAAAATACCAAATGGGCTTGTAAAATTATACAAAAAATCATGTAAATTATGTTTTGATATAGATGTGAGAATAAAATAACCTATTCTCCAAAATGGCAAGTTTTGGGAATAATTATTGGGATTTATGGTGTAAAAATAGGCCATAAATTAGTTTTAAAATCCTTTTAAATGCCAAAATCTTTTGGGATGCTCATATATGCATACATATGCTATTTTGAAAGTATAGAAAATATATAGAAAAAATTGGGTATCAACAGCACTCTCCCGAGAGAGCTTGTATCTTTTCCCTATCCTTTTCTGAAGCCAAAGGCTTCAGATAGTTAGCAAGTTCCATAATTGGGACATCATATTGTATCCGGTAGAGACCAAAAGAGTAACGCTCCTCTTCCTTTGCGGATCTTCTAAGGGGGCAACATAATTTTGCCCCAAGTTCCCATAAAGTGGGGACTGGGGAAGGAAACATCCTCTTTTCAAACAGATGCGATCGGTGGAGATGATGTAGCGGTTGATGGTGGAAGAGTTTATGAAGAATGGGATAAATTTGATAGCGTTGAAGGGTGAGAAGCAACTGCGGCAAACACAATGCTGGTTGTCGGTTGGTCGTAAACCGAAGGTAGTAAGGACCCAGTGCTCGAACTCACAGTACCAGGAGCAGCGACTGGGATCGGGAAACAGTGAGTTGGAATTTTCCACCATCTCAAACTCCCCCCAGAGCGCCAAGGCATTATCCCGAATTGGTGTAACTAACTCAACATATTGGCATTTTGTTGAGTTGATGAAGGTTGTCGTCTTCTATGTAGAGAAGCCCCCTCATCACTAGCTTCCCCATCATCATTAATAACCACGGTATCTATGGCCAACTCGGGAACGACGCTCGACACTACAATATCTGAAGATGATTTGGGCGCGGTACTCCTTGCCCTTTATTTTTTTCCCCGGCTACAAAGGAACGTCTCTTTATTGGTTGCTTGTTCTGCGGCTAGGGAATCCAAAAAGAAACACATGCACCCAAAGCAGGCCTGGAGATGATTGTTCGAGTAAACGCCTTCTTACGCAGTCACGCCATATCAGCAGGATTAGCCAAAACATCCTCTTGGGGACGACAACCGAGCCCTGGGGTAGACCTGAATTCAGCAAAAAGAGAAAGGATTAATCAACTTCCTTATACAAAAAGTAAAGATGAGATGAGTCAAATTTACCATGATTTTTTACCTTCCACCCGTATTTAAGGGCCAGTTCTTTCCATGTGCGGGCCTCGGGTGTAGTGACGTCCAAGATTATCTGGACCCACTGGTCCAAGCCTTTAACCCTAGGTGGTATCCATCGAGTTGCTGCCACAAGCGAAAGAAGAAGGGTCAATAATAATATGAGATGATCTTTAATGAAAGAAAAGTTAAACGAGGAACTTACGAGTGTGGTTCCATGATTCCAGAAAGGATGAAGTCATTATCAGAATGATATTATTAGTAGTGACTGCAATGAACTGTTCCATCCACCTACGGTCATCATCATCATCCATGCTAGATAGTAGAGCATGGTGGCCTCATTTGCAAAAATTTACCAATCCCCTGCGGAAGATCTTGGGGGAATAGAGGTTCATCACTTGAGCTAGGGGATAGCTCCTTTCCTGTCTCCTGGCACATGCGCCAAAGACTAGGGGTGTTCAAAAGCGAACCGAAACTAAAAATCGAACCAAAATCGAAGCTTAATGGATTATTGGTATCGGGTTAACGGTTTAACGGACGGGGAATGGATTGAAATTTTTTTATTAACGACTTATCTATTTGGGGCGGATTATTCAATTTTCTTAACGGATAATCCGTTAACCCGTTTAAAATATATATATACATATAAAATTTATTTTTATCCATATATATATTAAATAATTAAAATCCCTTCTTTCTCTAGTACTCTATCAAAGTGAATTAGAATTAAAGAAAGTCAAATAAAAGAAGTCATCTAACTATGGCATCCTAGAATTCTAAGCACGAGGAACATTTGTTTTAACAACGGCCAATTAGAAATCTTTCACATGGACTAAGGTCAATGTGCATAAACATAAATAAGATTCTAGACAGATGATTTACCCATCACGGTGTCTCTTATGCTTCGTACCTCTTAGTACGTCGACCACCTATTTAAATATACAAAGACTAAATTTTATTTTATTTTTATTGAAGACGGATAAACCGTCCGATAAGAGCTAAATCGATACCAATCTGCCTGATATCCCATCGGGTGGCTAGCAGATTAATATATTTAAAAGCCAATAACTGATATGCCAAACCGTTAAGAGTAAATAACTGCCCAATCTGCCTGATAAGCAGCCCTACAAAAGATAAGTGATTGTCCTCCACACGAAAGGTCCTACTTGTGCCAAACACACCTGGTAGCGGAGGAATAATTCTATGATGACGGAATCAAGAAGACCCTCCCAAAGTGAAGGGATACGTATAAAAATACATAAAACCCTTCAGGGTAAGGTTGTGATAATGTCTGGATCTTGGCAATGGCAGTATTCCTTCACAGTAGGAATGTTGGAAGGACGAATGGAAGAAGGGTATTGCCAATGTCCCATGTACGAGGGTTAATAGAAGGAAATTTCTTTTCGAAGTCCTTAGTTATGACAGGAATTCTGGGATGATGGTGCTCACCGTAAGAGGAGCAGCCTCGTCGGCTTTGCCTTTGTTCTTTGAGGAACTAGGGGTCATTCTTTATTAGAAAAGAGGAAAAGCTTTTCTCTTAAGAAGAAGGTTAAAGAAAGGTTGAAGACAAATTACGAGTTGAATGAAGAGAGTTTGAGAAAATTTGAAGTATTATGAAGTGTAAATGGAGGGGGTTGATACGTATAAGTAAAGATATAGGCGGCTAAAATCGTGGCCATAATTAGCTCGATAACTGGCAAAAGTGATGCTAAATCATAGAATGATGCATGTTTAGGGCATTAAATACGGAGATACGTGCGTCTAATCAACCGTTAGAAAACTTTTCAGAGTAGGTCAGCGAATTTCCCACCAAAGAAGGTGTTTCTACCAACTTCTCGGTGACACAAAGTTATGCCACCGGAAAGTAGGGAAATTATCTATATAGGGTAAAATATATTTATATTAAATGATCGCATGACGAAGTGACACGTGGAGCTGAAGATAGAAGATAATTGAATCCAAAGGCGACGATCCCATCCGTTACCTGAGAGAATGATACTCATAAATACTTGCCATACAGTAGCATTTAGTGAGGATTATTCTAAAAAATTGAGTAAACTGGCCCTTACAAGGAATATGGAATTCAATGCCAATCGTTACATTCTTCAATGACCCTCATAATTGACATTAAAGATGGGCTTGATCCTAGAACCTAGTTTCCTAGGTGCAGCTATAAATAGTGTGTAACGACCCGACCGGTAGTTTTGATCCCTAGCACATCGTTAAGTAGTCTGAGGCCATGAGTAGCTTTATTTCAGGTGTTATGACTTGTACACATGGTCGGAATTGAATTTCAAAAAGTTAGGAGTTGATTTGGGAAGAGAATTCTCATTTCGGAAGCTTAAAGTTGAAAGAATTAACTTGGATTGGATTTTTGAGTAAATGACATCGGAATCGAAATTTGAAGGTTCCAGCAGGTTCGCATGATAATTTTGGACTTGGGCGTATACCCAGATCAGGTTTTGGATGACCTGAGAGCGTTTTGGTACCTATTGAGGAAGTTAGTATTTTGGAAGAAATTTCATAAGTTTGGCTTGAAGTGCATTTCAGTGTTATCGATGTCCATTTGGGATTCTGAGTCTGTGAATAGCTCCGTATGGTGATTTTGGAGTTGGGAGCGCGATCGGAAGTGAATTCGGAGGTCTGTAGGTCATTTTGGAGTCAATAGGCTAAAGATAGAAATTTGAAGGTTTTTGAGAAGTTTGAACGGAAGTGGACTTTTTGATATCGGGGTCGGAATCTGATTCTGGAAGTTGGAGTAGGTCTGTAATGTCGAATATGACTTGCGTGTAAATTCGAAGTCAATCGAACTTGATTTGATAGGTTTAAACATCAAAAGTAGAAGTTTGAAATTCTAAAAATCATAAAGCTTGGGTTGGAGGTCGATTCGTGGTTTTAGCGTTGTTTGATATGATGTGGTACTGGTTGGTATGATTGGTTGGGGTCCCGGGGGCCTCGGGTAGATTCCAGGTGGTTAACGGATCGAAAATGGAATATTTGGAAGGCTGAACTTGTTGGTTGCTATCATAACCGCACCTGCAAGAATCGGGTCGTAGGTGCGGAGCCACAGAAGTGGCCAAAGGAGACGCAAATGCGGTTTTGTACTGGAAGAGAAGGGATCGCAGATGCGGTCATTTTTCTGCACCTAAAGTGGACAAGAAGCAGAAGCGAAAAAAGGGCAGCCTGGGAAGGACCGCAGAAGCGATAGTGGGGCTGCACCTGCGGAACCGCAGAAGCGGTCGAGGGACCGCATGTGCAAAAAGTGCTGGAGGTAGTGGGTTGTTTAAAAGTCGGGATTTGGCCATTTTTCTCTCTTTTTCTCTTGGTATGGGCAATTTTGGAGAGCTTCAAGTGGGGTTTTACATCATCAACGACAAGGTAAGCTAACTCCACCTATCTTGAGTTAAATATATTGATTTTGTATGGATTTTAGCATGTGAATTGGTAGAAATTGAGGGTTTGAGGGAAAACCCTAGAAAATTAGTATTGTTGGATTTCGACCATAATTTTGGGTATGGAATTAAGAGAAAATTATATATTTGAGTTCCTGAGGCTATGGGTAAACTTATTCTTTGAAAATTTTGGAAATCCGGGCATGTGGGCCCGAGGGCATTTTCGTCAACTTTCTGATCGGGGATAGGAATTGTTATAAATTGGATTAATATGAGTAGTTTATCATATATTAAGGGATTTTCATAACTATTGGCTAGTTTTGGAGCGTTGTGCATCAATTTGAGTCTTCGGAAGGGCGTAGAATGCCGATTATGGATCCTCGGAGCGAGGTGAGTCTCCTTTCTAACCTTGTAAGAGGGAATTGTCCCCATAGGTGAATTAATTGGATATTTGCTCCTATTTGTGGGGTCTACGTACGCACGCGGTGACGAGAGTCCGTGCATAGCTACTATTATGCTATTGTCTGGGTTGTTAGGACCCAAAAGCATGTTATACTTGGATTATTTATGAACCTATTGACACCTTGAATTTCTTAAATCACATCGAATTAGTAAATGAATTTCTAAATACATAAAACTTCATCTTTCTTAAATGGTTAAAAGAGGATTTGCTTTCTTTGGACAATTGCTCCGTGTGGACTTCTTGATTGACTGTCTATGTGTGTTTATTTTTAGAACGGACCGAACACCTCAGCAGATTAAATCGATGTATCTATGGTTCGTGTCGTTCAACCCTCCGCAGGGCACAGTTTATTTTCTGCTGGATCGACCCGTACGCATCGGCATGATTTGCGCATGCTTGTATTGCTGCCTTAAACTTATTAAAGTTGTTATTGCCTCTTCCTGACTTGAGAATATTTGGATAAATAATGAAAAGGAATTTTTGAAATTTCCTATAAAAATAATAATTGTTTACTTGTTTCCTTCTATTGGATTAAAATCATGTTCATAGAAATCCACGATTTAATGTATTATTGACATCACCTTATGGACCCTTAGTAAGTGTTGAAGTCCACCTTTCGTCTATACTTCTTCGAGATTAGACGGGATAGTTACTGAGTACACGTTATTTTTGTACTCATACTACACTTCTTTGCATTTTTGTTGCACAGGCTCATGTGTTATTAGTGGCCTACTGGGCGTAGCAGCACTGATGATATTGGGCTAAGTGAGTTACATTATTCGAGGCGACCTGCAGCTAGTGTAGTCCCTTCCAGTATATTGTATTCACTTTCTGTCCACTGTATTCTGGACGGATGTTGCATTTTATTTCCTTCTTAGTAAATGCTCATGCACTTGTGACACCGGGTTTTGGGATGACTTTGAAATATTTTGTATTAATTGCTTATTGTTTAATATGAATTGAAGAGGTTATCTTTTTTTATTTATATAAATTGAAGGAAAATCTTACTTTTCAAGATTGTTAAAATGCGAACTTCATCAAATAATTTGGTTGGCTTGCCTGACAGCAGTGTCCGACGCTACCACGACCCGTAGTGGATTTTGGGTTGTAACAACATAGTATCAGAGCACTAGGTTCCTAGGGTCTCACGAATCATGAGCAAGTCTAGTAGAGTCTCGCGGATCGGTATAGAGACGTCTGTACTTATCCTCGGGAGGCTGTAGGACTGTTAGGAGTGCTTCCCTTCGTGATTCCTTATCGTGCGATTTAATCCTTGGAGGCGTATGCCTTTAATTTATTCCTATTCAATCTTACACAACACCAACAACTTGTTATAAATCGAGAATTGAAGAACCGTAATGGTACTATAGGTGTGGTGCGGCATGTTTCTCCCGGTATAGCTGATCGGATTATTATCATCGCTTTGTAGAAGGATATTTTATTGTTTCAGCCTAGTAGCGGTACTTCTGAGGGATTTGAGGCTAGGCACAAGTTGCCATGATGTTTACGAATGATTGTTCCGTAGTATTGATATGATGGTAGGATGTTTGCCTATTTGTCGGGGCAGTGAATGACTTGAAGGGAAGTTTACTCAGTGCGTGATTCAGAGATTCAGTACTTTACTTCCCGCGGGGGAAAGGTAAACGGACTAAGAATGTGCAGATTTGGGATGGTAGAGTAATGATACTTGGTATTTGCGAGCGTGGTGGAGCTTTCTTCTATGAGGGGATGTCGTTATCCTAATTGAACGTACTAAGTTTGCCGGTATTATGATCTTCTACAATTTGCCTTTGGAGCAAGCTATTGTGAAATAGTATCGAAAACGCGGTTGTCAGACATCGCATGGTGCGGTAGTTTAGGATTGAATCAGTGTTTCTAAATGTCGACGGTATGAGTATGATGATCTTTCGAAAGGTGTAAAGTTAGTAGCAATTGTGGGTTCAAGTGCCACGAAGATAGATTTTATTTAAGGCAGCAACTGAACAGCAAAGGATGAGGAAACACATATGGGAAGAGTCAGGCGGTGGCTAAAATTTCTAGAAGGCCGAGTATAAGAGGCCAAGGGTCAAGTAGTCGATTAAGGGGATAAGTTCAGCCAAAGTGGGAGAGTGGCGGAGATGCATATGGGCATCGTGGTAGGATGACTATGCGCCTTAAGGAGAGTCTAGTATGACTTGGGAATTTTTGTGATTGGTGATTTGGGGTCTACAGATTTAATTTGAAGTATGGGCTATTATGTGGTAGGAGATTTGATATAACGGAAAGGAGTTATGTGACATGAAGGAGGACACAACCTAACTCTGAGTTGAAGGGATGTTGCCGCGCAACTAATTGATGTCCACGAAGGGTGAATGGGCTTGTACAGATAGAGAATGAGCTTGGACTTAGGAGGGGCCATTAATGTCATGGTGATTAAACCCCGTGTAGTAGCATTGGAAGATGTCGGGAAGTAATTTTCATAGGTGGGTTATTTCCTAAGAGCAGGCTAGCGGTCGCGTGGTTGGCGAGGCTTCTGCGAAGAATTCTATTGGTTATACAGCAAAGACATTGGTCGTGCGAATGTAGTTGATGATTCAGAGTATAAAAAGAGTTTTTACAGTAAGATTTCGAGAATGTTGGTGGTTGATTGTGCAAGGTTATGCCAATAAGAGATAAAGAATCCTGGTGAATTCCAGAGTTATGTAATAATGGCTTCAAGCTAAATTGGGAGAATCCTACCTGTGATTGGGTTGCATGGTTAACTACTTGCGAAGTTTGTGTTTATTAGCATATTGATGGGTTATTTTAGCTACAGGAAAAGAACATAAGTGGTAATTTGAGAAAAGGAATTATTAAAGGTGTGCTATCGTTGGCCTTATTGGCCCATGTTCAGACTTGGGGAGTGATTCTGTCGGGTGCTTCGTCGTATGCTTGTGCTAGAAGAATCATGGAGTTGATTATATTCGGTCCATGTCAGAACGGGTGGCTCTCAGCAATGGTCCTAGTGGATTAAAAGAGGTAAAATGTGGTGTCTAATAATTTCGAGCCTATAGGTACGGTTAAGAACCAAGCTTGGTAGTAGCCTGTGAGAAGAGGCACAGATGTTCTATGATGTTTTAACTTGCGATGTAGCAATTAGGAGGTACGAAATGGTTCGTGGGACTTGAGACAACATGGTTTCGTAATTCAAGGTCACTGGGGATGAGTGCGGATGGAGGGTGTTATGTGTTAAATAGAGTTATTATTATTTCTAAGCCAATCAAGGATAAATTGGAAGAAGATAGAATGGTTAGCCCTGGTTGAATTGGCATATTGGTGGTAGTAATCGGTTTCTTCAACGAATAATGCAAGTGATTTATGGCAGCACGTGTGAGGCTTGTCGGCCGCCGTAATTGATGCTATTCAGGAATATTCTATCGTTATGGCCTGTTACGTGTAGGCGGATCTCGGAAAGGTTATGGTGGGGTAGACCACTACTTAGAGATTTGCATATTTCCACGGCTGTGAAAAATCACCTGTGTGTTGCTATGGTTCTCCTGAAGCAAGTTAAGTGAAAAGCTTTTATACGATGAAGTGTTAGCCTAATAGTGGTTCCGGAGCTATGATGAAAAACGTGTTCTATCGTATATTGGCATGTTGGGTGCAGAGAAAGGTATGGAATTTGAAGTGAAGATCAAGGTAACAGTTCGATGTTGACAAGGATGTCACAAGCTTGGATGAGCAGAAAAGGAGTTTCGATATTTAAGGTAAGTTAGCATTGCCTTCAGCGTCACCTGAGATCGATGTTTAAGGTAAGTTGGCATCCTGGTTAATGATTCTTGATCGCTTTTCCAGCGTTAGTACGACCAGTGGTTTGGAGGTACGACCCAGTTATTTTTTATGGTAAGTTGTGGGAGCGTGTCCCACAGGGAGATTGTATAAGTATGGCATGTAGTCACTTGATTGATTAAAGATCTAAACCAAGTATGAAGGTTGTGATGGTGTTGTTAAATTGAGAATTTAATGCCGAGAGGGCACTCCGTTTATTGTGTTGTGGACGGTGGGGGATTACTCCGGTTGTGATGGTTATTCTTGTGTGTTATGAGAAAAGGGGGGTTAGTATGGACCTTTGAAGGGTTATTGGCCTAGCTTTGTACGATCAGGATCGACTTGAGGTCGATAGATGGATTTGAATGTGAATATGGGCTCTATATCAGGCCAGACGTGTTCATTTCAGTAATGCGCTCCTTATGGAGGAGTAGTCAGGGTATTATTTCGTCGTCAGTAGTTTTATGTAGTGATGAATTGCGCCGTATGAGTAGTGAGACGGGTTGGTGAATTTCTTATGTGTTAAGGTTCCGCGTAGAGATGAGGTTATATGGGCAAGATGGCTCTCGAGATTTAAATTGTATATCGCACCTCAGTTGTGCTCGAGTTTTGTAGCTTATAGCGCTATATGTTTCCTCAGGGATAGTATTATACACATAGCGTGTTTATGACCAATATTAAGCATTTTGTTGTAGTGAGCAATCTAGCTCGACGTGCATCTCCTTAGGTAAGTGCTATGTTATTTGGATCGGATTGCGCGCCGAAACAGTGTGATGTTGAGTATAGTTTTCTATATGCTATTTTTGTATGTCTTGCTTCCAATTTTCTAAGGAAAGTCTGTATTAGTGCATGAGTTATGTAGTTCCTTCCAGAGTTCTTTTTCTTTTGTATCGCATTCGAATTGGTAGCCTATTGGCACATTGTGGCATCATATGAAACTTTTAATTTTGTCCGGGGTGGCTTATTGCCTGAGCAGTTCGTACTGGGTGAGACGGGATCATTGGACTTAGGATCAGTGCAATCTGACTATACGAAGTATATTAAGGAGCTAAGACAATTATTTGGTTCAGAATGAGGTGATGGTTCTTGTCAGGAGTATAGACCCAATGATTTATTGATTCGGTAGTCGGTTATGAATATCTTCACATCTCTTCCATCATGGTGGTATTGTAAGAATTAGAGCAAGACCTATGTAGGTCATGAAGTGAAAATAGGGCATCGGATTCGTGGAATTTTGATTAATTTGATAAGAGAATATTATTGTGGTCCCGTGAGTAAAGTGGTGCAAGTTGTGAATTCAGCTAAGGTATGCAGTCGTGTTTAGGGCTGCGTGTAGTTATTGATACGATGAGTGTATGTTGGGAACAGGTCGGGCATAGAATTCTGGATGTTGGAATTAGGCTCTAAGGCTTATCTGCTTGAATAAAAGGAAATATCTTCAGAATTGATTGAGCTAATGTGCTCAACTGAGTTGTGGTAGCACGGGAAGGTGCATGAGATGTTAAATAGTGATTTCAGACTACTTCAATGTAGTTCTCAGCACGTTCGAGAACAAACGTAAGTTTAAGTGGGAGAGAATGTAACGACTCGATCGGTCGTTTTGAGCCCTAGCGCGTCAGAGGCCATGAGCAGCTTCATTTTAGGTGTTATGACTTGTACGCGTGGTCAGAATTGAATTTCGGGAAGTTAGGAGTTGATTTAGGAAGAAAATTCTCATTTCGGAAGATTAAAGTTGGAAGAATTAACTTGGATTGAATTTTTGCGTAAACGACATCGGAATCGGGATTTGAAGGTTCCAGCAGGTTCGTATGATGATTTCGACTTGGGGGTAGCCCGGACCGGGTTTTGGCTTATCCGGAAGCGTTTTGGCGCCTATTGTGGAAGTTAGTATTTTGGAAGAAATTTCATAAGTTTGGCTTGAAGTGCATTTCAGTGTTATCGATGTTCGTTTGGGATTCCGATCTGTGAATAGCTCTGTATGGTGATTGTGGAGTTGGGAGCGTGATCGGAAGTGAATTCGGAGGTTCGTAGGTCACTTTGGAGTCATTTGGCTAAAGATAGAAATTTGAAGGTTTTTGAGAAGTTTAACCGGAAGTGGACTTTTTGATATCGGGGTCGGAATTCAATTCCGGAAGTAGGAGTAGGTCTGTAATGTCGAATATGACTTGCGTGCATTTTGGTACTGGTTGGTATGATTGTTTGGGGTCCCAGGGGCCTTGGTTGGATTTCGGGTGGTTAACAGATCAAAAATGGAATTTTTGGAAGGCTGAATTTGCTGGTTGCTATCATAACCGCACCTGCGAGAATTGGGCCGCAGGTGCGGAGCCGCAGAAGCAGCCAAAGGAGCCGCAGATGCGGTTTTGGACTGGAAGAGAAGGGACTACAGATGCATTCATTTTTCCACACCTGCGGTGGACAAGCCTGGGAAGGACCGCAGATGCGGTAGTGGGGCCTCACCTACGGAACCGCAGAAGAGGTCGAGGGACCGCAAGTGCGGAAAATGCTGGAGGCAGTGGGTTGTTTTAAAGTCGGGATTTGGCCATTTTTCTCTAATTTTCTCTTGGTATGGGCGATTTTGGAGATCTTCAAGTGGGGTTTTTCATCATCAATGACAAGGTAAGCTAACCCCACCTATCTTGAGTTAAATATATTGATTTGTATGGATTTTAGCATGTGAATTGGTAGAAATTGAGGGTTTGAGGGAAAAACCTAGAACATTAGTATTCTTGGATTTCGACCATGATTTTGGGTATGGAATTAAGAGAAAATTATATATTTGAGTTCGTAAGGCTATAGGTAAACTTATTCTTCGAAAATTTTGGGAATTCGGGCACGTGGGCCCGAGGGCATTTTCGTCAACTTTTTGATGGGTTAGGAGTTGTTATAAATTGGATTAATATGAGTAGTTTATTGTATATTAATGGATTTGCATAACTATTGGCTAGTTTAGGAGCGTTGTGCATCAATTTGAGTCTTCAGAAGGGCGTGGAATGTCGGTTATGGATCTTCAAAGCGAGATGAGTCTCCTTTCTAGCCTTGTAAGAGGGAATTGTCCCATAGGCGAATTAATTGGATATTTGCTCCTATTTGTGGGGGGCTACATATGCACGCAGAAACGAGAGTCCGTGCGTAGCTATTATTATGCTATTGTCCGGGTAGTTAGGACCCAAAAGCATGCTATACTTGGATTATTTGTGAAACTATTGACAACTTGAATTGCTTAAATCACATCGAATTAGTAAATGAATTTCTAAACAGATAAAACATCATCTTTCTTAAATGGTTAAAAGAGGATTTGCTTTCTTTGGATAATTGCTCCGTGTGGACTTCTTTATTGACTGTCTGTGTGTGTTTATTTTTGGAACGGGCCGAACACCTCGGCAAATTAAATAGATGCATCTATGGTTTGAGTCGTTCTTCCCTCGACAGTGCACAATTTATTTTCTATTGGATCGGACCGTACGCCTCGGCATGATTCGCGCATGCTTGTATAGCTGCCTTGAACTTATTAAAGTTGTTATTGCCTCTTCCTGGCTTGAGAATATTTGGATAAATAATGAAAAGGAATTTTGGAAATTTCCTATAAAAGAAATAATTGTTTACTTGTTTCCTTCTATTGGATTAAAATCATGTTTATAGAAATTCACGATTTAATGTATTATTGACATCACCTTATTGGACCCTTAGTAAGTGTCGAAGTCGACCTCTCGTCTCTACTTCTTCGAGATTAGATGGGATGTTTACTGAGTACACGTTGTTTTTGTACTCATACTACACTTATGTGCATTTTTGTTGCACAAGCTCATGTGTTATTAGTGGCCTACTGGGCGTAGCAGCACGGATGATACTGGGACTAGGTGAGTTGCATTATTCGAGGTAGCCCGCAGCTAGTGTAGTCCCTTCCAGTATATTGTATTTACTTTCTGTCCACTATATTTCGGATGGATGTTGTATTTTATTTCCTTCTTAGTAAATGCTCATACACTTGTGACACCGGGTTCTGGGATGGTTTTGAAGTATTTAGTATTAATCGTTAATTATTTAATTTGAATTGAAGCGGTTATCTTTTTTATTTATAAAAATTGAAGAAAAATCTTAGTTTTCAAGATTGTTAAAATGAGAACTTCATCAAGTAATTTGATTTGCTTGCCTGACAGCAGTGTCCGACGCCACCACGTCCCTTAGTGAATTTTGGGTCGTGACATAGTGAGCTCTATTATCATTGGAGACGGAGAAGTTTCTGGAAAATACACGCTACATGCTATTCAAACCTCAATCTAATTTTGGGAAAAGGTCCAAAATTGCCCCTATACTATGGTATATTATTTATTTCTACCACCCATTATACTATTTGTCCAATCTAGCCATTACCGTTAATCAAGTTTTAAAAATTACCCCTAACCCTAACGTTTTGACACTGTGGCAGCAGCACCCCTCAATTTCACTCATGTCAGCTACCATGTTATCGACCCCACCAAACTAAAGCCTAAAAAGACCGGCCCCTTTTAAAATAACCCACCCCTTTTCTATTACCCAGTTCGGTTAAATTAAATTCAGAACCAGTTCCAAACGCCCCCACCTTAAACCACATCTAAACCTAAAAAGAGACCCAATACCTTTGCATTTCATAATGAGAAACTTTCATAAAACACTATCTTTTAATAGTAATTAGCCATCTATAGATACCATTTGCTATATTATGGATTATGGATACATTTTCTGTGGTTATAAGATGTATTTGATGTATTTAAGCTATTGTATCAAAAATAGGTGTGAATCATGGAAGACCAGCTAATCAGTTGTTGTATTCGAGTGTATTCGGCTGTATTCATGGAGTGAAATATGGGATTACAGCTGGACAGATTATTGTATTCGATTGTATTCACGGTGTGAAATAGGGTATTACACTGTTTTTAAAATGGAAACTAAATCAATTAACATAATAGACTCCTAATGTAACTCAAAAAACTGAATTATAACACACAAATTTTGTATTTTCAGTTATAAAAAACATTCTCTCAACTGAAAAATACACCAAAAACATAGCAATTTTCAGAGAAATTATATAATACATCTGAATACATAAATTAAATAAAAAATATGAATACTGTAACGACCTGACTGGTCTTTTGTTTTTTAGAACCCCGTTCCCTTAAATAAACTCTCCACGCTTGCTTTATCTAATTAACGACCTGTGGGGATGGTTCGGGATTTGGAAGAATTTGAGTTGAAATATGCCCATTTGATTCCTTAGGATTTTCTTAAAAGGCTAAGTTTGACTTTGGTCAATATTTTGAGCAAACGGACCCGGATTCATATTTTGATGGTCTCGGAGGGTCAGTAGGAAAATATGAGACCTGGGCGTATGCCCAGAATCGAATTTCGAGGCCCCTAGCTCGAGTAATGAATTTTTATTAGAAATTGTTAATCTGAAATATTAAGGATTTAAAGAAACTAGTTAATGATTGATTCCATGGGTATCGGGCTCGTATGTTGGTTTCAGAGCCCGGTACAGGTCCAGTATAACATTTAAACATTGCCCAGCAAAATTTGGTGTCAATCCGAGTAGTTTAAGTATTTCGTCTCTTTAGAGAAAAATTAAGAACTTGAAGTTCATAAGTTTGATTCATTTGGTTTTAGGGGGGTAATTCTTAGATTTAGTGTTGTTTTGGGCATTCCGAAGGTTCGAGTAGGTCCGTCTCATGATTTCAGACTTGTCAGTATGTTCGGGTGAGGCTCTGGAGCCCCAAGCATCAAACGGACGAGGCTCGAGTGAAGTTGGGAATTGGGAGAAGTACTGAAGCATCTGCTTCTATCATAATCGCACTTGCGGTTAGTCGACCGCATGTGTGAGATCGCAGAAGCGGTCGTAGCCTCGCAGATGCGACCCAGAGCTGGACAGGTCAAACCGCAGAAGCGGCTCCCTAGCCGCAGAAGCAGCTACCCAGATGCGACTTCATAACCGCAGAAGTGGTCCTAGACCTTTTAGACAATTCCGAAGATGCGGTCTCCTCTCACAGATGCGGGACCCTAGATGCGAAAACTGCTGAAGCAGTGAGCTTTATTTAAGTTGAGCTCCAGCCATTTTTGACCATTTGGCACACGGGTATTGAGCGATTTTGGAGCTCTTGAGAAGGGATTTCCACATAGCATCGTGAGGTAAGTTCATCCCCCTTATTTCTAAGTTTAACACTCTAGTTTTGGGTAGATTAACACCTAAAGATTTGGAGAAATCAAGGGGTTAGAGCTAGACCTAATAAAACTTAGATTTTACCACGAAATTGGTTATGAAATGAATTAGAAATCATATATTATTGATCCTTAGGTTATAGAGAACAACTTCCTTCAAAAAATTTCAGAATCCAGGCACGTGGGCCCGGGGTCGGATTTTCGGAAACTTGTGGTAATGGTTGGGAAATTGCTTAAATAGCTAGAATACGATTTTGTGAGCTTATATTGATTAGTTCCTACCTCATTTAACTAGTTTTGGATCGTTCGGCTCCGAATTGAGCGTTTGGACTCGTTCTTGGTATTGGAAGTGCACTTTGGAGAGAGTGAGTCTCCTTTTTAACATTGTAAGAGGGAATTGAGTCTCCTTTATAACCTTATAAGAGGGAATTATCCCCATATGTGTAATAATTGAATGATTTGCTACTAAATATGGGGCTACGTACGCACTAGGTGATGAGAGTCTGTGCGTAGCTACTATTATGTTAAATGTCTGGGTAGTTTAGGACCCGTATCATGCTATATTTGTGAATTGTCTATACAATCTTGCTAATGTGATCATTTAGGATATGCTAGAGAATTGAGAATGAACATAAACAAACATATGCACTGTTGAACACTTGTATGACTTGACTTGAATATAAATGCTCATTCTTTTTATTGTTGTTGATATTGATATTTGTGGATCGGGCCGATCGCCTCGGTAGAAATAGATGCATCTATGGTTCGCGCCATTCGACCCTCTGGCAGTGCACAGTTATTTTATGTTGGATCGGACCGTCAACCTCGGCATAATGTGCACATGATATATATATGTGTGTATGTGTGTGTGTGTGTGTGTGTGTGTGTGTGTGTGTGTGAAATCTTATTAAGAACATGACTTATTGCCTCTTGCTACAAACTGTTGATTATTTGTGACTACCATGCTAGCAGAACACTTTATTATATTATTTTACCCTAGTAAGTGTCAAGTCGACCTCTCGTCTCTACTTCTTCGAGATCAAACGGGATACTTACTGGGTATATATTGTTTATGTACTCATACTACACTTCTGTACTTAATTGTACATGATCTGAGGCAGGTACATCTGGCTATCAGTTTGGTGTGTGCCCCTGATTCATAGACCGAGACTTCCACAGTGAGTTGCTCCCTTCCTGTGCCGTTCAGCAGCTTGATGGGGCCTTTATTTACTTTTACTGTCTATTTTATCTCGGATAGTATGATAGTTTTATTCTTTTGTACATTCTACTAGTTGTCCACTACTTGTGACACCAGGTCTAGGCACGCACAT
The DNA here is from genome assembly GCA_026770625.1 of Nicotiana glauca. Classification (NCBI taxonomy): domain Eukaryota; kingdom Viridiplantae; phylum Streptophyta; class Magnoliopsida; order Solanales; family Solanaceae; genus Nicotiana; species Nicotiana glauca. Next base: position 23,418 of record MU714245.1, read on the forward strand.
TAGTAGATATTTCTTTTGGGTTGTATAACTATTATTGCATATTACTTATTATCTCATGTTTTAATTACAGATTAAGAAAAGTGTTATAACCACTTTTGGATAAGTAAATAAGAATTCACTAATATTTGCATTGTCTTGCTTGACGACGGTGTTGGGCGGCATCACGACCTAAGGTGAAATTGGGTCATGACAACATGGTATCAGAGCATTAGGTTCACGTAGGTCTCACAAGTCATGGGCAAACCTAATAGAGTCTTGTGGATCGGTACGGAGATGACTGTAATCTTCGAGAGGCTATAGGGTGTTAGGAAAACTACTTTTTATTCATTTCTATCGTGCAGTGGTTGATATACTAAATTTCCCTCTTCTATTCTCTCACTGATGGTGAGGACACGCGCGACTGATGTTCCAAATCTAGGAAGGGGTTGCTCCCCCATTGCGAGAGGCTGGGGGAGGGCATCGACCCGAGGTAGGGGACGAGGGCATCCTAGAGCTATCCGAGTAGTACCACCAGCGGATCCTGCAAGAGATCCTACCATCGAGGAGTAGGGCGAGGTTTTCTAAGCTATCCTGCCATGCATTGATGATACTTCCTACTGACGCAGAGAGAGTGGGAAGGTTTGTTGCAGGGTTACATTCTGGCATCAGGGCCAACATGGCCCGAGAGGTGGAGATGGGGACTCCTTATCAGTTAGTAGTGGAGATTGCTCGGAGGATTGAGGGTTACCGTCTGAGGGGTAGTGAGCAGATGCAGCAAGATAAGAGGGATAGATTGTCCGAAGAGTTCTCAAGTGCCCCGGCTAGGGGCAGAGGTCAGTTTGGGGGAGGACAGCCCAGCAGGCCCCCATATTTAGCATCACCACCTGCTCGGGGTGCTCCAGTACGTCCCTATTTCAGCGTCATACCAAAGAGTTCTTACCGCCCACCAGCTATTTAGGGTTCCTCCGGTGGGTATTCAGGTCCTCAGGGTTCTTCTGATTCTTATTTTAGTGTTATGCTGGAAAGTTCATACCGTCAGCCTACTATTCAGGCTTCTTCCAGTGGGTCTACAGGCCATTAGGGTCAGTCATCAGGGCAGCAGGTCACCGCACCACGGGGTTGTTTCGAGTGCGGAGACCTTGGTCATATGAGGAGATATTGTCCCAGGCTTCGGGGCAAGGTAGTACAACAGGGTCAGCAACCTATGATTTTAGCACCGGCTGCCCTGCCACCTAGAGGTAGAGGGTAGACTGGTAGGGGTCATCCTAGAGGTGGAGGTCAGGCAGGGAGAGGTTGGCCAGCTAGTCGGCGCTCCAGCCAGATTCTATGCCCTTCCGGCTAGGCCAGATGCATTAGCCTCTAATGCCGTCATCACAAGTATTATTTTTATTTGCGGCAGAGATGCTTCGGTATTATTTGATCCAGGGTCTACCTATTCGTATGTGTCATCTCTATTTGGTCATTTTCTGGTTATTACTCCTGAGCCCTTAGGCACTCCTGTTCATGTGTCCACTCTTGTGGGCGATTCTGTGGTGTGGATTGGATCTACTGGCCCTGTGTGGTCACATTCTGTGGTTTCGAGACTAGAGAAGATCTCATATTGCTTGATATGATCGATTTTGAGGTCATCCTGGGCATGGATTGGTTATCTCTGTATCACGTCGTCCTAGATTGCCATGCCAAGACTGTTACTTTAGTGATGCCAGAGTTGAGGGTTGTAGTGGAAGGGCTCAACAGTTGATACATCTAGCCAGGTTATCTCTTTCTGAAGGCTCGGCAAATGGTCAAGAAGGGATGTTTGGCGTATTTGGCTTATGTTCAGGACACCATCGCAGAGTCTCTAACAATTGATTCAGTTCCAGTAGTTCAGGAGTTCGCTGATGTGTTTCCTTCTGATCTTCCTGGCATGCAACCCGATCGTGATATTGATTTCTGTATCGATTGGCTCCAGGCACCCAGCCTATATTTATCCCACTGTATCGTATGGATCCGAAGGAGTTAAAGGAGCACTTGAGGAGTTGTTAGCAAAAGGGTTTGTTAGGACCAGTGTTTCACCTTGGGGAGCACTAGTATTATTTGTGAAGAGGAAAGATGGGACTATGCGGATGTGCATTGACTACCGCCAGTTGAACAAGGCTACCATAAAAAATAAGTAGTCGTTGCCGCGCATTGATGATTTATTCGACCAGTTGTAGTGTGCTAGGGTGTTCTCTAAGATCGACTTAAGGTCGGGGTACCATCAATTGAAGATTCGCGACTCGGATGTTCCGAAGACCACATTCCGGACGAGGTATGGCCATTATGAGTTTCTGGTGATGCCCTTTGGCTTGACTAATGCACCAGCAGTATTTATGGACTTGATGAATAGAGTGTTCAGTCCTTATATTGATTCCTTTTTCATTGTCTTCATTGATGACATCTTGATATACTCCCGTAGCCTGGGTGAGCACGAGCAGCATTTAAGGGTAGTGTTTCAGACCTTGCAAAAGCAGAAGTTATATGCTAAGTTCTCCAAGTGTGAGTTCTGGCTAGAGTCAGTGGCATTCTTGGGGCATATTGTGTCAGGAGAGGGTATTATGGTGGACCCCAAGAATATTGAGGCAGTTCAGAGTTGGCCACGTCCTACCTCGATGACCGAGATCAGGAGCTTCCTGGGATTAGCAGGCTATTACAGGCGGTTCGTGCAGGGATTTTCATCTATTGCGTCACCTCTGACTAGACTGACCCACAAGGGTGCTCCTTTCCATTAATCCGATGATTGTGAGTCGAGCTTTCAGAAGCTCAAGACAGTCTTAACTACAACAACAGTTCTTGTGTTACCTTCCGGTTCGGGGATGTATATAATATATTGTGATGCTTCACGCATTGGATTGTGGTATGTTTTGATGCAGGAGGGGCGAGTTATAGCCTATGCTTTGCGCCAGCTGAAGATTCATGAGAAGAACTATCTTGTGCACGATTTAGAGTTGGCCGCAATTGTTCATGCTCTTAAGATATGGAGGCATTATCTGTATGGGGTGTCATGTGAGGTTTATACTGATCATTGCAGCCTAAAATATTTGTTCAAGCAGAGGGATATTAATTTGAGGTAGCGTAGGTGACTTGAGTTACTGAAGAATTATGACATAACCATTCTTTATCATCCGGGCAAGGCAAATGTGGTCGCGGATGCCCTAAGCAGCAAGGCAGAGGGTATGGGTAGCTTGGCATTCATTCCAGCAGGGGAGAGGCCACTAGCCTTGGACATTCAGTCTTTGGTGTTGATACCCTATTTTTTCCTGTATATTTTTATATACAAAATACCTTTCAAATAAGCATAGGTATGCATATATAAGTATGTCCAAGAGTTTATTGCCCTATTTTACTAGTAAAAAACCAATAATTATTCTCCAAATTATCATTTTTTGATTCATTTATTGTATTCTATATTTATACCAAAATACAGCTAAGGTAATTTTTGCACATTTTTTACAAATTTATTCAGTATTTTAAAGCTAAATTGCATATAATTACAATATTAGCATATTTTAAGATTTAATTGCGTTTATAATTACAAAATTGATTCCAGTATTTTTTATTTTAATATTTTTATATAATTAATCAATTTAGTACCTTTAATTTGTTTCCAGAAATTATTCTACTATTTTTGTAAATTAAATAAGGGAAAATGGCTATTTAAATACTAGCCCTAACTATTACGATTTTAGCATAAATCAGCCCCCCAATTAAACCCAATTTCAATCTCAATTCCCCAACCCAATTTTTAATTTAAACTCGCCCCTGACCCAATTAAATCCAACCCGCCCGGCTCCCCGTTTAATCCAGGCCATTGATCAAAATGATCAACGGCCACATTTCATTCTTTCCTTTTTTATTTGCCAACCCCCCCACCCCTAATTATTTCCACCTACCATCCGCCTCTGAAACCCCCTCCACTCTCTCAAACTCTATCGAAGCTTCTCTAACCCTAGCCGCCTCCTACCACCTCTACCCTGAAAGCCACCAGAATCTATGGCTTTCAAGGCTGTGAGAGTCCTATACTCACCTCCTATTGCTCTTACACACCTGATCCCTGAAGATTCAAGGCCTGACCTTGAAGATTTGTACCCATACCTCTATCGATTCGAGATTCCACGGTCATCTCCGGCCTTGCTCTGGCGTACCATGGTCGTTTGAGCCTGATTCTGACGTCTCCGACTCAGATCGGTGACTTTTTCAAAACCTTTCTCATTTCTAAGGTTCTTCTGAAACCCTAACCCTGCGAGGTATTCTCCGATTCCTTTAGATCCGTTGTGTATCTACGTTTTCCCTGAGTTTACAAATGATTTCTCCGGCTTTTCTTTCAAAAATTACTTTCAAAATCGTTTCTCTTTCAAAATCCAACCCGTTCGGCTCCCCGTTTAATCCATACCGTTGATCAAAATTATCAATGGCCACATTTCATTCTTTCCTTTTTTATTTGCCAACCCCCTAACCCTAATTATTTCCACCTACCAGCCGCCTCCGAAACCCCCTCCACTCTCTCAAACTCTTTCGAAGCTTCTCTAACCCTAGCCGCCTCCTACCACCTCCACCCTGAAAGCCACCGGAATCTATGGCTTCCAAGGCTGTGAGAGTCCTATACTCACCTCCTATTGCTCTTACACACCTGATCTCTGAAGATTCAAGACCTGACCTTGAAGATTTGTACCCAGACCTCTATCGATTTCGGATTCCACGGTCATCTCCGGCCTTGCTCTGGCGTACCATGGCCGTTTGAGCCTGATTCTGACCTCTCCGACACAGATCGGTGACTTTTTCAAAACCTTCCTCATTTCTAGGGTTCTTCTGAAACCCTAACCCTGCAAGGTTTTCTCCGATTCCTTTAGATCCGTTGTGTATCTACGCTTTCCCTGAGTTTACAAACGAATTTTCCGGCTTTTCTTTCAAAAATTACTTTCAAAATTGTTTCTCTTCCGATCTAGGGTTTTTCTGAGAAAGTATTTAAGTGTTTTTTGACTTTCTTTTTCTTTCGTGTGTGTTTGCCTCTGTGGTGTTCTTGTATTTTCTTTTACCATGTTCTTGTATGCTTCTCTTACTGTGCTTTCCTATATGCTTTTCTACTGTACTTTTTTTCCGGTGTTATGGTGTTCTCCTACTGTATTTTTCATTACTAAGTTCTTAAGTTTCCTTATTAAGTTCCTTTTACTGAGCTATATTTAAAGTTTCTTCTAAAACTTCTTAGCATGCTTTTCTATTGTCCTTATCAGTATTTTCTCATTATGCTTTGAATTAGTTTCTTCCACTATGTTTGTTTTGAACCTTTCTACTGTGTTTGCATGTTACTTTGCTATCATATTTCTCATGAGTTCTATTGCTGAAAGAAGCATGTTAAAAGTTTCAGTTCTTTTCTGAAACCCCTAAACGTGTTTTCGATTCAATTGCTTGCCCTCTCATCTTTGCTTTGTAATTTGCTTTAGAACCCCTAACTCTTTTAGACCAACTTCGAGTCTCTGAACTAAGTTTGGACATCCGTGTTTTCATATGATTCTGACTTTTGCTAAACTATCCTACGCTGGATTTTTCTACTAATGACATGACAATTTTCTTTCATGCTTAACATGTTTGTATGCTCCTTATATATGATGAACCTCCCTTTAAAGTGGCTTTCAAATTTGTGATTAGTTCATACTTCCCTCTTAATATGGTTTGATTGATTTCTTTCCATTATTTGCTGATTTCCCTTAAGTTAAAAAAACATTTCCCATCTTTTGACTCTGTTCATTCATACAAATCTTAGACCTTTGATTTACTGGCTGTTAATTGATTTTCTTACCTTATTTGTACAACCGTGTACTTCAAAATCTGTCCTTAAATAACCTTTTATGTACTGACCCTTAATTAGATGCTTTGTACAAAGTGCCTATTCAATTTCTTTCCTTAAATTGTTTTTATCCTTTTGAATATGAATCCCTTAAGTTAAGGGAAGTCTTGTGTAGTTGATTGACAATCAGTTCCTTAACTATTTTCTCATCGTTTTCACACTATAAAATGCACGACTCTTTAACACACAGCACACACGATTGACAATCCTACACTACACACTTCATAATCCTTCCGAACCCTTACTTACACATAATATTACTTTCTCTTCTCGGCTGCATTGTGGCTTTTACAAGACTACTACATTTTCTCTATTTGTTTCTTTGAAACTGGTATGTCCTAATTTAAGCTTCAGCATCATCACAATGAGTTTATTTACAACTTTTGTATACATGTCTACTTTACTGCTTCTGTAGAATTAAATGTTTAAACTACCATATTGATCTTTTTCTATTTGTTTCTGCTATAAATCTTTGCTCCCTATCACCCTTATGTGTTTCGAGTTACAGTTTAGTACATAGCAATATGTAAGTTATTGTCTATGTATTGAACTTGATCCCTTAAAGGATCCTAACCTCTAAACAATATGTGCTAACAGGCCTATGGGTATACCAGCATTTCTCATTGCTGAGTATGCCCACCAGCCTGTCTTTGCCCCTTTTCAATTTCCCCTATTCCCTCTCAGAATTCTGCTTCTGCACTTGCACTCTCTCTTAGTCTCTTAAGTCCTTCCCCTCTTATGTGAGCCTTGCTTTGGGACCCTTGAGCTCCCTCTGAACTTGGACACATGAGGTATGGCCCTTCCATACTGCACTATGTCTTAATCTGGTGATATATTTGGGGTGCAAGCAATGCTCGGAGTTTATGCGAGACTCTTAGGGAACATTGACACACCCCAAATGGGAGAAAGGCTTTGGATCATGATCTCCTGGAGTTGGTTTCTTCATATTTCAGAGAGGAAGTCTGGATCAGGCTCTCTTTGGTTGTACTTTTAATTTCTGATGTATTTTTTTCTTTACTTTACTTCTTTAGGCGGTAATGACTTTGTAATAAAACTCCCGGGGATGGCTAGTGAAAAAGGGAGGGGTAACCATGTATGCAAAGGGGTAGATATCATGTTTATAGGAATTTCTGCACTATCATATATAGATATCATGTCTATAGAAATTTCTGCACTATCATATATAAATATCATGTCTATAGGAATTTTTGCATTCTTTTATATAGATACCATGTCTATAAGAATCCTGCATGCTCCCAAATGGATACCATGTCTATAAGAATTATGCATGCTCACATATAGATGCCATGTCTATAGGAATCTTGCATGCTCATATATAGATGCCATATCTATAGGAATCCTGCATTTTTTCATATAGATACCATGTCCCCGATTATTCGAAATCTGAACTCTACATATATAGAAAATATACCTATAGGACTTTCTGAATCTTGCATATCCACTTTTCATCAGGAAAACACGTTTATAGGTCTTAAATAACCAACTGCAATTAAATATCATGTTCATATAAAATCCAGCATCTAGATGTCATGCTTATAGGGTTTCTGCATTTTTACTATGTCTATAAATGTGTTCTAAAGTCAACAAATGCATATAAAGCATGCTTATAGGAGTTAATCAAATCTGAATCACCTCACTCGTTTATAAGTCTAAAACCTACAGTAATAATGCATTACCAGTTGCAGAACTTATGATCGTTTGTTAAAACTCACCTTTCCTTAATAACTGATAACATTTTCTTAAATCAGTACGTATTCAGTTTTCCTGAAACCAGTAGATATCATGCCTATAGGACCCTCGTCCAACACTTAGACAAGCCCAAGGATAAGTCTTATAAACTGAATCAGATTTTAATAGCTACAACCAGCAGGCATGCCTGATTCGGGCTTCTTATCTGAACTATGTAATAATCAGTCTGCCTCAAATCTTTAGGTTTTAATTAGACCTTAAACATTACATGCAAGTCATGCTACATTATGTGCTATTCTTTGGTTTAAAGGAGGTCTGTTTGAGCCCTTTTATTTGTTTACATGCTCCCCCAAACTTGGTATATGTGTTTTGTTTGTCGCTTTAGTATTTTACCTTTTGAAACCACAAATAAGCCAAACATCTCCTCCCTTTAGGATTAGTAGTCCCAAGTACCTCCGAGACTGATAGGATTGGGGCAAGTAATAGCATGGAATAAGTAAACGAGACCATTCCGTGCTTTAATTAAAGGGGTGGGAAAGGGTAGATATGGATATGACAACCACGCGATAACATCACGTGTAGCCCCTCACCGAGGAGTGATTACCGGATGTTGTGTAGGGTGATCAATATTATTAGTAAACCTAGGACCCCCCCCCCCCCCCCCCCCCCCCCCC
>MU714246.1:0-147433 GCA_026770625.1 Nicotiana glauca
GTAGGCGAACTCTGCCAAAGGCAAAAACTGGTCCCACGAGCCTCCAAAATCAATGACACAAGCTCGGAGCATATCTTCCAAAATCTATATTGTCCGCTCGGACTGACCGTCCGTCTAAGGATGGAATGTTGTGCTCAACTGAACCTGGGTACCTTACTCTTGCTGAACCACTCTCCAGAAGCGCGAGGTAAACTGCGTACCCCGATCTGAAATGATGGATACTGGTACCCCATGAAGGCGAACATTCTCCCGGATGTAAATCTCCGCTAACCTCTCGGATGAATAAGAGACTGCTACTGGAATGAAGTGTGCTGACTTGGTCAACCTATCAACAATGACCCAAATAGCATCAAACTTCTTCCGAGTCAACGGAAGTCCAGTAATGAAATCCATGGTAATCCTCTCCCACTTCCACTCGGGAAGCTCATTCCTCTGAAACAAACCACCGGGCCTCTGATGCTCATACTTGACCTGCTGACAATTCAAACACCGAGCCACATACGCCACAATATCCTTCTTCATTCTTCGCCACCAATAATGCTGCCGTAAGTCCTGATACATCTTCACGGCGTCTGGGTGAATAGAATACCGAGAACTATGGGCCTCCGCTAAGATTAACTCTCGAATCCCATCAACATTGGGCACACAAACTCGTCCCTGCAATCTCAAAACACCATCATCACCTAAGGTCACCTTCGTGGCACCTCCATGTTGCACCGTGTCTCTTAGGACATCAAATGGGGATCATCAAACTGCCGATCACGGATACGCTCCAATAGAGAAGAACGAGCAACCGTGCAAGCCAATACTCTGCTGGGCTCAGAAATATATAATCTCACAAATCGATTGGCCAAGGCTTGAATATCTAAAGCAAGCGGTCTCTGGCTGGCCGGGATATAAGCAAGACTACCCATGCTGGCAGACTTCCTACTCAATGCATCGGCCACCACATTGGCCTNAGGCTTTTGTGATTCGTGTACATCTCACACGTCACACCATACAGATAATGCCTCCAAATCTTCAAAGCATGAACAACAGCTACCAACTTTAGATCATGAACCGGATAATTCTTCTCGTGGATCTTCAACTGTCTCGAAGCATAGGCAATAACTTTGCCATCCTGCATCAATACTGCTCCCAACCCAATACGGGAAGCATCACAATAGACTGTGTAGGGCCCTGAACCCGTAGGCAAAACCAACACCGGTGACATGGTCTGAGCTGTCTTAAGCTTCGGAAAGCTCGCCTCACACTCATCTGACCATCTGAACTGGGCACCCTTCTGGGTCAATCTGGTCATCGGGGCTGCAATGGACGAAAATCCCTCCACGAACCAACGGTAATAACCTGCTAAGCCCAAGAAACTCCGAATCTCGATCACCCAAGCTGGTCGAGGCCAATTCTTGACTGCCTCAATCTTCTTTAGGTCCACCTGAATTCCCTCTGCTGATACAATATGACCCAGAAATGCAACCGAACTCAACCAGAACTCGCACTTCGAAAACTTAGCATATAACTGTCTATCCTTCAAAGTCTGGAGAACCACTCAAAGGTGCTGCTTGTGCTCTTCCCGGCTGCGGGAGTACACCAGAATATCGTCTATAAAAACTATCACGAACAAGTCTAGATAAGGCCTGAACACTCGGTTCATCAACTCCATAAATGCTGCTGGGGCATTGGTCAACCCAAATGACATGACTAAAAACTCGTAGTGCCCATACCGAGTGCGGAATGCTGTCTTAGGGACATTAAACATCCTAATCCTCAGCTGATGATAGCCAGATCTCAAGTCTATATTTGAGAACACCCTTGCTCCCTGAAGTTGGTCAAACAAATCATCAATTCTTGGCAGTTGATACTGATTATTTATCGTCACCTTGTTCAACTGCCAGTAGTCAATACACATCCTCATCGAACCATCCTTCTTCTTTACAAATAACACCGGCGCACCCCAAGGAGTAACACTAGGCCTGATAAAACCCTTCTCTAGTAAATCCCGCAACTGGTCCTTTAACTCTTTTAAATTTTGGCGGGGCCATGCGATACGGCGGAATAGAAATGGGTTACGTGCCCGGAACCAGATCAATACAAAAATCAATGTCCTTTTCGGGCAGCATACCCGGCAGGTCTGGAGGGAAAACCTCGGGAAACTCCCGAACAATAAGAACCGAGTCAATAGAAAGAACCTCTGCGCTAGAGTCACGAACATATGCCAGATAAGCTAAACACCCCTTCTCGACCATGCGTCGAGCCTTAACATAGAAAATAACACTGCGAGTGGCATGATCTGAGGTCCCTCTCCACTTTATTCGGGGCAATTCTGGCAAGGCCAAGGTCACCGTTTTGGCGTGGTAATCCAAGATGGCATGATACGGGGACAAACAATCCATCCCTAATATAACGTCAAAATCCACCATATCTAATAGCAGTAGATCAACACGGGTCTCAAGACCCTCAAACACAACCACACAGGAACGATGCACCCGGTCAACTACTATGGAGTAACCCACCGGTGTAGACACATAAACAGGAATCTAACTAGACATAGCCAGGCAGGGTGCAAAATGGGAAGACACATATGAATATGTAGACCCAGGGTCAAATAGCACTGACGCATCTCTATCACAAACCAGAATAGGACCTGTAATAACAGCATCTGACGCCTCAGCCTCTGGCCTAGCTGGCAAAGTATAAAATCGGGGCTTAGCCCCACCTCCCTGAACCATGTCTCTAGGAAGATCGGCCACCGGATGACCCCTACCTCTGGCGGTACGGCCTCCACCTCTACGGTCCTGACCTCCACCTCTAGGATCCCTACCCCTGCCCCTGGCTGGCTGGGCAGGCTGTGGGTCAACTGGTGCCTGAATCATGGGGCGAGGAACCTGCTGCTATGACTGTGTACTCCTCAATCTCAGGTAAGCTCTCCTGATGTGACCATACTCACCACACTCATAACATCCCCCTGTACGATAACACTGGCCCTGACGGACCGAATGACCTCCACGAACACTCTGAAGAGGCTGTGCACTGATGGGCTGCTGATCAGAATACTATCCACAAAAACCACGATCACCTGAGACACCCTGTGAAGCCTGGAGGGCTAACTGAAAAGGCCTGGAAGACTAGCCCCTATCATAAGAATCCCTGCCTCCAGGCGAGGCACCACCGAATCGACCTGAGTGATGGGGCCTCTTGTCTGCCCTATAACCACCCCCTGTGGTAGAACCATCTCGATCCTCCGGGCCACATTGGCCGCCTCCTGAAAAGTAATGTCACCACCCATCTCTCTGGCCATCTGAGACGAATAGGCTGGATCAAACCATCAATAAATCTCCTCACCCTCTCCCTATCAGTGGGGAGTATGACGAGGGCATGGCGAGCTAGATCGATAAACCGGGTCTCATATTGGGTGACCATCATAGACCCCTACTGGAGGCGCTCAAACTGCCTCCAGTAAGCATCCCTCTGAGTAACAGGAAGAAACTTCGCTAGAAACAACTCCGAAAACTGATCCTAAGTCAAATGCAGTGACCATGCTGGTCTGGCTGAACAGTAATCCCTCCACCAAGTCATGGCAGATCCAGATAAACAAAAAGCCACAAAATCAACTCCATTAGACTCCGCAATGCCCATGTTCCGAAGAACCTCGTGGCAGCTATATAGGAAATCCTGGGGGTCCTCAGAAGAAGCTCCGCTGAATGAAGTAGTGAAGAGCTTGGTGAACCTGTCCAACCTCCATAAAGCATCTGCGGACATAGCCGCTCCATCACCGGTCTGTGCAACTACCCCCGGCTGAACTGTCGCAGCTGCCTGAACCAGTGGAACCTGAGTCTGGGGAGATACCTGCTCTGGAGTACGTGCAACAGGAGTCTGGGCTCCACCTCCAGCCTGGGAAGTGGCTGGTGCTGCAGGAAGCAATCCTGATCGGGTGACACTCTCTATGAGGCCAACCAAACGGACCAAGTGTCCTGAAGAACTGGGGTAACAATAAACCCCTCTGGGACCTGAGCTGGGCCCACCGAAACTGTCTGGGCTGGGGCCAAAACCTCCTCGTCAAGGCCAACCTGAGGGTCTGCCACTGGTGTTTCTGCTGGTGGCTAGGCCCTGCCCCTACCTCGGCCCCTAGCGTGGCCACGTCCTCTGCCCCTAGCGGGAGCTGCCTGGGGCTCGGACTGCTGATCGGTGGACGAAGAAGCGCGTGTTCTCGCCATCTGTGAAAGAACAAAGTAGAAATTCAATCAGTATTTGAGAAATTAAATCGCACGACAAGAAAGAACAAATGAGAGATTTTTCCTAACTTAACAGACTCTGGGGAACAAGTACAGACGTCTCCGTACCTACCCCTCAGACTCTACTAAGTTTGTCCGTGAGTATCTAGGCAAGCCAACTTATTTACCTTTTCATCATCAACCAATTATCTTAACAGTCTAAAGCATCAATATAAAATATTAATTCTAATGAGAACGATAGCGGAAGTCTGTCTAATAAAATACGAATCCAAAAGCGGAACAATCATTAAAACCTCTACCTAAGATTTGGTGTCACATTACTCACGAACTACTAAAGATGTACTAAAAATAATGGTCTAAAAGAAATATATAAGTTGTCTGTCTCGAAAACAATGAGGTAACAGTCTAATAAGAATAGCATAGAGAAGAGACGCCGGGCCTGCGGACGCCTGCAAGGCTACCTCAGTCTCGTGAAAATGAAAACCTGCTCCCGCACTAATGTTGCTGCTGCTCCTCAAAACCTGGACCTATGCAAAAATGCACAGAAGTGTAGCATCAGCACAACCGACCCCATATGCTGGTAAGTGTCTAGCCTAACCCCGGCGAAGTAGTGANAACTTAGGCTCACAATGAACAAGAAATCAATACTCAATACAAATACATGGCATCAATAACTGTTGTCGCGTGCAACCCGCTCCACAAATATCACTGTTGTGGCGTGCAACCCGACCTATACCATTTATCAGGTATCATTGTTGCGGCGCGCAGCCCGACCCTCATATATCATTGTTGCGGCACGCAACTCGATCCTCAATATTATTTGTTGCGGCGTGCAACCCGCTCCTCAATATCATTAACAGTCTGACTCCTCAAACAACAGTCATAATTAAGGGACATAACAATAAGCAAACATTTGACAAAAATCCTGGCAAGGGAATAGAATCCAACAAGTTCAACCAAACGTCCCGGCAAGGGAATAATCAACAACGCTTTCCTTTTCTTACTTTTCTTATCTTATAATTCACTCTACCATTTTGAGCCAACGCTCCAAAGAAATCCAGTCATTTCATATACTTTCAATATCCGTATCACAATTCAAGCCAATGCTCCCAGGGATCAAATAATTATTTTACCGTTCTCATGTTATTCACAACATATAGAATTTCTCCAATAAATACGGAGTTCACAACCAAGTCATGGTAATCACATTATAAGGACTTATGGTCATGCTAGACACCAATGTATAGATACTCGTCACCATGCCTACACATCGTACTCGATCACATAGCAATTAGCAACAAGACTCAACTCCTATTCCCTCGAACTAGGGTTAAACCAAACACTTACCTCAAAGCCTTGAAATCCACTTAATCCTCAACTATTGCTTTACCTCGCGGTTCCACCTCCAATTCGCTCGAATCTAATCACAAATTGTTCAATTACTTTAATAAACACTATATGAATCAATTTGAATGCATAAGAATAATTTTCCCAAGTTTTTTCCCAAAAATGCCCCCGGGCCCACATGGTCAAAACCCGAGGTTCGGATCAAAACCCGATTACCCATTCCCCCACGAATTGAAATATGTAATTTGTTTTGAAATCGGACATCAAATCGAGGTCCAACTCCCCAATTTATAGAAAACCTGGGTTCTACCTAAAAATCCCAATTTCACCCCATGAAAAACCCTTGATTTCAAGTGGAAAACATGTTTAATGATGTTAAAGATTGAAAGAATCGAGTAAAAATTAACTTACAAGTATTTTGGGATGAAGTTTGCTCTTGAAAAATCGCATATGGAGTTTGGGTTTTGAAAGAATGGTGAAAAGTGATGAACTTTCGATTATGTATAAAAATTGTTGGGTTGCGGATATGGCAATTGCGAACCTAGGTTCGCATTTGCGAAAAATGCAGGTTTGGAAAATGCGACAGTTTAGTTCGCATTTGTGAACTTGGGTCTGGGGGGCAGGGTTTGCTTTTGCGAACTTTTGATCGCATTTGCGATCCGGCCCAGGTTCCCCTGATTTTGCATTTGCGAGGAAGAAGATCGCATTTGCGATCCCATGCAAAAATCCCTAGCTTCGCAATTGCGATTCAATGTTCGCATTTGCGAACTCGCAATTGCGGGCCCCATCTTCCCATTTGCGAAGATCACAGAAGCCAGCATACCATATTTTCAAAAACATGAGAAATGCAACTCGTGGCCTATCCAAAACTCACCCGAGCCCTCGGGGCTCCAAACCAAACATGCACACATCCTCAAAAATATCCTACGGACTTGCTCGCTCGATCAAATCGCCAAAATAACATCATTTACATAGAATCAATCCTCAAAACTCATGATTTTTCTTCTAAACTTCATAAACTTTCAAACTTGGAACTTATAGTCCGAAACACGCCAAACGACGTCCGATTTCGACCAAACTTCACAGAAAGCGCTTAAACAATATATAAGACTTGTATCGGGCATCAGAATCAAAATACGAGCCCGATACCATAGTCTTTTAATAAATTTTTATTTCCATTTCCTTGATAATTTCAGAAAAACAATTTCACGAAAAAATTCATATCTCGTGCTCTAGACCTTCGAATTCGACTCCGGGCACATGCCCGAGTCCTATATTTTTCTACGGACCTTCCAGGACCGTCCAATCTTGGGTCCGGGTCCGTTTACCAAAAATATTGATCAAAGTCAACTATAATCATATTAATATCAAAATTCTTTAAATTTTTCACAGAATTCACATATTTCAACATAAAGGCTTTCCGGCTACGTGCCCGGACTGCGCACGCAAATCAAGGCAAGTAAAAAATAAGGTTTCAAGGCCTCAAAAGCACGGAACGAGTGAGGAAACAGGTGATGACCCTTTGGGTCGTCACAATTATATATATATATATATATATATATATATATATATATATATATATATATATATATATATATATATATATATATATTGTATGAAAGTTGAACAATATTGTATAAAAGTTATATTTAAGTTGTATGATATTGTAGTTGTATATAACTGGATAGAAATAATATATGAATGTGGTAGATAAGTTGTATGAAATTTATTTTTACTATATATAAATCAGATACAAAATATACAAAATACATATTGTATAAAAATTATATTTAAGTGGTATGATATTGTAGTTGTATATAACTGGGTAGAAATAATATATGAAAGTTGTAAATTAGTTGTACGAAATTTATTTTTACTATGTATAAATCAGATACAAAATATAAAAAAGACATATTGTATAATTTTATATTTAAGTGGTATGATATTATAGTTATATATAAGAGCATTAAACGGGCCGGGTTGACCCGTAACCGGATTGGCCCAGATAAAAAAAACCGGAACCAGACCGGCCAGGTACAAAGGGGCCGGATGGGGCTGGGTAGGAGGGGTAGAGGGGGTTGGTCCATTTAGTTTTTTTAAACGGTTAACCATACCGGTCAAACCTGGTCCACGTGAACAGTAACGCGTACCGGTTTAACCGGCCCGGTACAACGGCTATAATTTTTTTTTCGAATTATGTGGGGCCCACTGTCCGTTGGCAACGGTCAGACCTGGAATTGATCCGTTGACGAATGGGTGAATTGCATAAATAGCCTTTTTTTAAAATAAAAAAAAATTTAATCTTTTTTCAATTTATAAATATAACCTTCTCAAAAACTATAAATACCTCCCCCCCTCTTCTTCATTTCTTCATTCAACTCTCATTTCTCAATCTCAATTTCTCTCGTTCTCCAATTTTCCAGACTTCAAGTCTTCAATTCATCTTCTAATTTTATTTGGCTATTTATCTTGAATTTAATTTATCGTGTTTTATCATTCGAATTTTGAAGTTTGAACAATTGAATTTCAAAATTGAAATACTTGCTTGACATTTATTCGTGGTAACATCGAAATTGCGTAATCAAGTGCTCAATTTATAGTCGAATTCGGTGCACTCACTCCAACTCTTTCTCTTATTTACTATTTTAATTGCATATTTAATTTTAGCTTATACTTTAATTTTTACAATATGCTTAATGCTGCTAAAAGAGCGTGTAGAAAAGTTACTAGTAGGAAAAATAAAAAAAGAGATAGTCCTTCAGCATCTAGTAGTAATAGTAATAACCCATTAACATTTACACATGCTTTCGAAACATCGCATAATGATAATATAGATTATGAACAATTACAAAAAGATTTTGGAATAGAAAATAATGAATTAGGAATGGAAGATGAGATACCAACTACACCTACTAGTACTGGAGCTGATAGTGTTGAAGTTGCTACAACGTGTGGTGGTCGTAGCACTAGTAGTAGTAGTAGACCACCTGTGACTCCGACTACTAATCGTAGAAAAATAAGTAAGGATTGAAATTTTTTTGAAATAATAGAAGGTACTGATAGAATTAGATACAAACTTTAAGATGATTTTAAACATTTGACTGGAGGAAATTTAGGGTGGACTGGGACGCTTAGTAGACATATGGAAACTGAGCATCACATAGAATGGGGTGCTGATGGTGATGGAAATCAAACAACTCTTAACCCTACTACTGGAGGTCTAGTGAAATATGATAAAATGAAGGATCGTGAGGAGTTAGCGAAAATGATTGCTTTGCGTTGTCTACCTTTTTCATTTGCTTCTTCATAATATCTTATTACGAATATTCAAAGGATTTACAATCCTTTATTTAAAGGTATCCCAAGAAGTACTTGTAGAGCTGATATCTTTAGACTTCATAGACAATGTCAAACATACATACGTTATTTGTTTAGCCACCTTTCTTGTAGAGTTTCTCTAACTTCTGATATTGGCTATGCTGCTAATGAAAATGATTATTTGACAATTACATATCATTGGATAGATGATACTACTCGTATGCAAAAACGTATTATCGCTTTTAGATATGATGAAGATCAGAGTCATACTGTTGCATTTATAAGTAGTACTATTTGTGAAGTGTTGAATTTTATAATCTCAACCAAATGTATTGTGTATGTCTTTTGATAATGCTTCTAACAGTAATGCCGCAATTTCAATATTAAAACTGCATTTGAAACCACCTCTTGATGAATTTTTTCATGTTAGGTGTGTGTTTATAATTTAATTTAATTATTAAAAGTGACCTTGATTTATTTTTAACTGTGGTTACTCATGTTAGAAGAGCAGTTGGTGTTATTCAAGGAAATAATAGACAATCTAGAATAAAGAAATTTAAGAATAAGTATGTCGAGTATAACCTTAAACCCAGATTCATGCCAGACAAGATTGTTACTAGATGGAATTATACATATATATTTTTAAAATGTTGCTACAAATATAGATTCCCAATAACTGAAGTTGCTAATGTACATTGTACTGATCCAAACCATATGTTAACAACTACTACTTGGGAGGTCATTAATGATGTTGTTAAATTTTTACATAAATTTTATACAGCTACTGTTGAATTTTCAGGAGCATATTACTCTACTGTTACTATGTCTTTAGTACATATAGCTGAAATTTATTTTCTACTCTTTGAATTTAAGAAGAAAGAAAAATATAAGGATGTTGTAGAAAAAATGCAAGCAAAATTCAAAAAATATTTCTCTTCAATTCCTCCGATTTACTTAATTGGTGCTGTTTTAAATCCTTCTATTAAGATGTCTGATTGTCACCAATTAATGAATGGTTTGTATACTTATATGGAGATTGGACCAACTGAAATCTCAGATTTATATAATTGTATGAACAAGCTAAATGAATATTTACAACAATTAATAATTTTATTATGCACATGTAATTGATGATGTTGCTCGTACTGTAGGCAGTGTTAATCCCACTATGCACCGTACCACCTCTGCTACTGTGGATGATGATGAAGGCCTTGATAATTTTAATATTTTTTCTATATTTTATAACACTCAAACTAGTAGCAGGAACATTGGTAAATTTCAATTCTAATTGCAGAAGTAAAAAGAGCCTCGCACAAAGGAATTTTCATCTTTGGGATGGTGACATGAGAATGAAAAGTAATTTTCTGTTCTTTTCGCTATGGCTCGGGATGTGCTGAATGTGCCAATTTCAACAGTTGCATCAGAGAGTGCATTTAGCCAAGCAAGACAACAACTTGGAGACACCCGTCACTCATTGCAAAACAATGCTTTAGAAGTTTTAGTATGTTTCAGAGATTGGATTAGATCGGAACGAAGAAATCAAGGACGTGAAGATGTTGATAGCCCAAAAAATAAGGACTTGGAGATATATTAACACATGGCAACCCATCTGAATTTAACACTTCAGAAGAAGGACAATCAGTTCATATTGATTATGAAGAACTTGCAAGGGCAATGCAAAACCTTTGAATTTACTCTTTTTTGGTTAATCTACTTGTTGTTAAATGTAAATATTTCAATTTGTAAGTTTGAATTTTGAAATAAATGTAGTATTTTCAATTTATAAGTGTAAATTTTCTCCATCTTCCTTGTACTCTTTATATTAATACTTTGTATTAATATAACTTACAATAGTTATACAAAATATAAATTTTTTTTTTTAAAAATATACTAAAATCAGCCTGGCCCTCTCAACCCGTAACCCGTACGGTTCAATTTTTACCCGAATCCGTTAAACCCGTTAAGTCCCAACCCGTAACCGGCCCGGACTGTAACCCGTATGGGTCCAAAAAATAGCAACATTGGCCGGTGCCCGACCCACCAGTTTAACACCTTTAGTTGTATATAACTAGATAGAAATAATGTGTGAAAGTTGTAATTGCATATCAATTGATATATGCTCTGTAATGGCTGAAAGTAATGCATCGTAACTTGACTCTGAGCTTATCATAATTTTGTCGATACTGAAATTAAAATATCAACCGCTACTATCCCATCCATATGAACAAATAGCAAAGGAGATGCAAGAATTTAATTATAAGAGAAGATGGTGTAACAATAACTTCAAATTTTCCTTGAGCATTCTGTAGTAGATTTTATTCCTTTGTAGAATTAAGGGCATGGTATTTGCCGATTGGAACAACAATTCATAATATTCATCTTTGTTAATTAAAGGACAATATTTAAGGGTAAAGTGGGTTATCTTAAAATAGTACTTGAACTTTCTGTTATAGGTTTGTCCTTGGTGAGGGGCAGGATAGTTGGAAAGAATTCTCAGTTTATTATCATTCAATTCAGTGATTACCTTTACTAGTACATGATGTTAGCTCATCTATTGACACTTTAAAGCGTATATTGAGCAAAGATAAAAAAGAAGAGTAAGAAAGAGGATTTTGAGCAAAGTCTGTTGGAGTAGCAGAATTAGTTGGGAAATTCGTTATTATCTAAAGCACTTCGTTTACTCGAGATATGGGAAGAAAGAGAGAATCTGGAGAGACGAGGGGGTGGGGAGGAAAAAAGAAGGAAAAATGTCTAACTAAACCACTTGATTGAAGGCACAAATAATGGGTTGAGAGTCTTTTAAGGTGGAATGTATATATTTTATAGACAAAACTTATTTAGGTCGGGTAATTAACTAAACATGGATATTTTTAAAGTTTCCAATAGTGTATATGTATGTAAAAATCCCATTCTTCAATTCACTATTGAGTTTATATTTGGGGCATTTGCATCTACCCCCAGTTTTTGGGTCACCTTTTAACCTATACCCGCTTTATCAAATAAATTGCAAGCGTACCCACTTTTCGCGTAACTTCAGACATACGGGCCTGAAGTAGCAAATAATTATGTTTGAAGTTTGAATTTCAAAATGTTTTGCCTAATGTGTAGCAAAACTTTAGATATTTTTACCTGAAGTTTGGCCTGACTTGCAAAGACAATCACACAAACTTCAGTTTAATAAAACTACATCATATTTTGGCTGAAGTTTTTGTTTTATAATTGTTGAACTTCAACATTCCAGGAGCTGAAGTTTATTTTGTAACTGTTGAACTTCATCATTCTAGGAGCTGAAGTTTGATTTGTAATTGTTGAACTTCAGCATTCCAGTGCTGAAGTTTGTTTTGTATTTGCTGAACTTTAGCATTATAGGAGCTGAAAATTTTGTTTATATTTGCTGAACTTCAGCATTCTTAGAGCTGAAATTCTAAACAACAATGAATTTAATAGATCTTGATTTGCAGCGATTGATGTTGTTCATTTCAAAGATTAAAGAATGAAAAATATTTTCGACATGAAAACAAGTTACTATAGATAAATTAAAACTAAAATTAATGTGCTTGTAAAGCTAAAATATCTAAGAGATTAAATTATTGTGAATAAGACCAAACTGAACATAATGGGACAAATAAATATATATGAATCTTTAGGCTAGAACGCATAACAATATCCCAATCTTCAGCATTCAGAAAACGAAGGAGGAGAAGGAGCAGGAGAAAAAAGCCTGAAGTTATTTAAAAGTGAATACAAGTTAAAACTCAAAAAAAGAGTAACTATATGTTAAATGAAAGTGCGCCTCGCGCAATTTTTACGTTACATTTTGTCGAAGCCCAATATTTAACTGGATTATATTTAGTTCAGGCCATCAATCAAAGTGTACTGCCGACTACGGGCTTTTGCCGCTTGAATCCATTCCCTTAACGGCATCGTTTTATTTATACATAAAATCATCAGACATTCCCCAAACTGCAATCAAAACGTGAAATCCCCTGAACTTTTGAGAATCCAAAAACCGATCAAATAACCGAAGCTTTGAAGATCAAAATATGGTACGTTGATCTTACAAATTTTCGTTAATACGATTAATTCGTAGTATTTAGATTTTTTATTCATTAATTTAATTTTTTGTACAACATCTAGGGTTTATATTAGTGTTCAATATTATTTGTTCATTATTTTTGTCTTGATTGTTTTGACTTTGAGTTGCTCACAGTTATGTGTAATATTGTCAAATACACACCGTTTGGCGTGTCCGTAGTTTTTTTGAGCTGTTATATGATTAGATTCCGGTTTGGCTGTATATTAATAATTATCGATAATTTAATTACAAAAAGTTGCTTTGTAGATCTATTTAAGCATAATATCTTCATGATAGAGATGGTTTTATGTTCAATTTGGCTATTGATATATTGTGTGTAAAATTGTGATGAACCAATTTTCTTTTTGGAAAAGAATAGTGAGCTGTTATTTGATTAAGGTATCCAGTTCTGGCTACAGAGGCAGATGTAGAGTTTAACTAATGGGTACAGCTTCTGGCTCAGACCCTGAATGTGTAAAAAAGTTCATTAAGTAGAAATGATTGATTTAGGATCCAGCAAATTAATTAGGTTGTGATAGTATCCCGAACTTGAACCCATAAAGTTCAGATCCTGGATCTGGTTGTGTAAGTTTTGCAAAGCATAGCTGGTTGAAAGCCTGGATAAGGAGGATGATTATGTCTAATATAGTGAGTCCCCTGGGAAACAATTATAGCTGGTCGCGGCAACTAGTTTGAGATTGAGGTGTGTTTAGTTGTTCGATTGATTGATTTGATTATGGTCTCCATCTTCCAAATTATTATTAGTTTAGGAGGTAATATTTTTTTCTAAGAAATGGGATTCAGAGGGGTCTATTGCTACTGCTTCTTTTTCGTCTTTCCTTGAGCCGAGAGTCTATTGGAAACAACCGCTCTACCTTCTCAACGTAGGGGTAAGGTCTGAGTACGCTGGGTTTGTTGTTGTTGGGGTTTAGAGGGATCTTTCAGTATAATATCTTCACAGATGAATATGAGCTCTTATATGTTTTGTGAATATGTCAAAATCTATGACAGATTCTGAATTTTTGATCCCTCCTGATTACATGTTTGGTTCATGGGCAAGGGCAGGCGTCTGTTTGGCAGTTTACCCTCCAGAGAATTATTTATTGTTGTTGTCCTTTTTTTTTTTGTGTGCGTGTGAGAGAGAGAGGGAGAGAGAGAGAGAGAGAGGGAGAGGTCCGAGAAAGTTTTACTCTTTTTGTTTTTGGGTCGATTTTTTGTGAGGTAGAGGAAGCTAATAAGGAGGGTGTCTCTAGCCTTCCTGTCTTCCTTAACTGTGTGGGGGACGGACATGTATCTCTACTGTTTACTTGCCCTTTCTTACCTTTTCAGTTTTTATTTTCCATGCAATTAAATATTGTGAAATGCTCTATAATTAGCAAGTGAGCTCTGTGTATTTTTTTTGTTCGTTTGGATCTTAGAAGCAGTTATGTGATAAATAAGTGTTTGAAAGACTGATCTTTTACTAGCTTTATCATAGGTGCAGTAACATAATTTACAGCGCAACCCTGCACCTAATCTCCTAATAAACTTTCAGCTTGCGTTTCATTTGTCAGTTTTCCTTTTAACTCTCTAAATGTCGGTGCTAATATGTCATTTGTTTTTCTGTTCCAGTCTTCACTTGCAGCTGCTAGGGCGGACAACTTTTACTATCCTCCAGAATGGTCTCCCAAGAAGGTAAGTAGCTATAAACATTGTTGCTTGGTGATACTTAAGAAGAAATAGAATAAATTCCTTTGAAGGGCTTATAATAGGAGAAGATAGCTACAGACAAAAGTCTCTGTATCTGGTGGAATGTTGGATTCAGGAAAGAGTTCTAGTTACTAATTCAGGTTTCTTTCCAGGGTTCACTGAACAAATTCAATGGTCAACATGCTCTCCGAGAGAGAGCAAGAAAGATAGACCAGGGCATTTTAATTATAAGGTACTGAACCATGAAAATTCTGTATTTTACTTTTCCTTTGGGATGCTGACGCCAAGCAGCACTATAATGGCAGAATTAGTTCTTAATGTTTTGAGCCAGTTTAACCATGAGATAATCTGGATGAGGAGGAAATTTGCATGTTTGTTTTTGGATAGAAGAAGTTAAAGTAATGCTTACCTTCGCATTGCATCTGATACCCATTGCCTTTGGTGTCGAATGGACCTTCCAGATATCTAAATTTTTCTTTTGCTTTATCCAAATTAAAAAGTGAGGTTTACCTCCTTGTCAACTTCAACTTTAGGGAATATCTCACATATTGAACTTATTTTTCAGAAAAGCATTCATATTCACACCTGGTAATTGGAAAGATCGAGTTTGAGGCATCAAGCTTTGATTGCATATTACTTATTTAAATCGAAAAAAAAGAAAGAAAAAAAGAGAGGCTTAGTCGGACTTGCTACCTTGGCCTTGTAATTGCTAAACCTGGACATTTTATTAGCATGATTTTATTGCTTAACTGAGTTAAATATTAGGAATTATTTAACACATTGTGACTTCAGCTTGATGTCCTCTGATGCCTAAATTGATATTGGCAAGCATGGCGATTCAAAATGCATACTTAGGAACCCAAATATTTTTTTATGTATCCTGCTTGAAAACATTGTTAGTTCACTAAGTTCAATATTAGGATATGATGAAGGTAGAAATCTATGCATTTACATAAAGAAGGAAAAATAAAGTGTTTGTCTTGCTGATGCATTATTTTCTTGATTAGTATTCTCATGCGTTCTTTAATTTCCAGCTCTGCTGTTATGAGCATCGTCACTCACTACCCAATAATATCTTTTTTTTTTATAGGTTCGAGATGCCATACAATATCTGGTGTGGAGGATGTGAGTCGATGATTGCCAAGGGTGTGAGGTTCAATGCTGAGAAAAAGCAAGTAGGAAACTATTACTCCACAAAGGTATGATTTTGTCATGATGCAGTAAATGAGACTGAAAATCCTCTCACTTGTAGCCAACTGTGCTAAATCAAATGACTCTTGGTTTTCTGTTTGCTAATTTAATTATACTCGTGTTAGATATGGAGCTTTAGTATGAAAAGTGCATGCTGCAAGCATGAGATTGTCATTCAAACAGATCCAAAGAACTGTGAGTATGTAATTATAAGTGGAGCTCGAAAGAAGATCGAAGATTATGACGCTGAAGATGCTGAAACCTTGGTACTTCCAGTAGATGAAGGTAAGCATTATACAAGTAGTGTTTAGTGCATTTTCTTCATGATGAATTCATGTTGCTGTTGTCACTTGGAGAAGCTATTGCTTTGACAGGTGAATAGAAGTCTCTGCAATTCTGTACAGTACTTTATTGTAATGCACTATAGTGATTAGAAGCAGAGGAGTTTTTGATGACTGATCTGCTTTTCTTCCAGATAAAAGTAAGCTAGTGGATCCTTTTTATCGGCTGGAGCACCAGGAGGCAGACTTGAAGAAGAAGAAAGAAGCTGAGCCTTTACTTGTTCGTCTTCAGCGAGTGTCTGATACTAGGCATTCAGACGATTATGCCATGAACAAGGCTCTGCGAGCCAAGCTTAGGGTATGCTTTGGCTTATGTCGGTCTTGTGTATTTTCCTCTTTTTTCCTGTACTTGGGTCCTTATCATCCTCTTTTGCATGTGTACAGACTCAAAAGAAAAGAGTTGCTGAAGAAGAGGCTGCTTCTAAGAAAATTGGACTTGGTATTAGGTTATTACCACCATCTGCAGAGGATGCTGCAACTGCTGCAAGTGTTAAATTTGCTCATAAGTTTGATAGGAACAGAAGGGATAAACGAGCCATTATTTACTCTGGTTCAATCTTTTCTGAATCGTTGGGTTCTTCTAAGCGGTCAGAGCTAGAATCTAAGAGGAGAAAAATAAATGCTTCTGCTGCATCAAAGTTGCTGGTTGGAGGTTTTAAGCCCTCATCATGGTCTGAAGCTGCTGCTTCATCTAAGAAACAAAGGAGAATTTAAGAAAACGCCTGCCAGTACTTTCCTCCTGCCTATATTTTTAGATTCTTGGTTAACCTTCCGGTCGAGAATTGAGTTTAAAATTTGTCTTCTACTACTTGTAGTTAGTTTTTACTTTGTTAATCGTCGGTAGGGAGCTGAGTTACGTGTACAGAGTTATTGATTTTCGAGTGTTTCTGCTTGTCCTTGTAACTGTGCTTGTATTTGTCAATCTGAATAAAAGAGAATCTGTATCCATCATCACAGCAAGCTAGAGGTGTAAATTTTGTTGTAGCTTTCAGCATACCGAGATTGCCAGAAATGCTTGAAAGTTGATTTCAGTAGTTTAGTGAATCGATTTGGGATCCAAGCATCATATTGTTAGGCGTTTGTCAGAATTTTCTTACCATATTTGGTTTTCCTATTTGTTGAAGGAAAAGGGCAATATAATTACCTTAATTGGGTTTTCGTTCTTGTAGAAGGAAATTATAAATTTCTCATATTTGACTAGTATTTTTTCTTGTAGGAAAATGTTTGGAGTTCTATAAATTGAAGATCCGTCCTTCTCATTTAGTAGCATTCACAATGTAGCCATAGGGGGTTTGCGAGTCTTGTTTAGGGGGAGAATTTTATGGGACAAGTAGTAGTGTCACTTGTGTTTGCTTTTTCAAGAGGTGGTGAGGTGGTTCTCTCGATATTTTGTACTCTTTTTATATAGTTGATTGCTCATTTTCGCTGTGGATGTAGGTCAGTTGATCGAACCACGTTAATTATGTCTCTTTTGGTATGTTTCTCTTCGTTGTGTGATTTATCGTCGTTTAAGGTTTGCTTTGCTAGTTTTCGCATGACACCTAATATTTTTTGGTCCTTAACACATATTGCTTGATTTTTAAAGAACTATACAAAGTTATGTTAATTCTATCTACAGTAGTAGACCTTGTATCAAGAATGCTTTTAGGTAAAGTTATTTGGTGTTTTGACTGATTGAAAAAATGTACATTTATAGGACTGAAAAGTATGATTTGGATAGTAGTGAAAGAAAAAAAAAAAAATTCCTTTATTTTCATTTCTTCAGTTATATGACACGGAAGGTCGTGAAATCCGGGACCAGTTTTAGATTAGGAGACAAGCGTGAATATCTTTGCTATACGTGTTATACACACCTTTGGATTTCTTGAGATTTTTCTTCTGCATTATTGTATTGTATATTCGCCTATTATGTTCAAACTAGTGTTAGTAGTAGCCTATACTAGTTATTAAAAGGCCTACCCAAAAGTCTAAGCCACGTAGCTTACACTTCCAAGTCACCACGCAACCTTGATCAAGAACCATTTCCGAACGCTCTAGGCTCATTTGGTGTCACTTCACGTTTTTCTCCAAAAGGTTTACCAATTTGTACAAGAGAATATTTCCTAGTCTTTTTTAATGGTTGGTTAAATATAATATTGATCACATGCGACAGTAACAATCTTAAGCAGAGACAGAAACAACCTCCTTACCTCTACAAACTAAGATTAAGGGTGCGCATTTACACTATCTTATTTAGATCTCACATTGTGGTTATATACTAGGTGTATTGTTGTTGTTATATGACATTAACGAAAAGTAGGAAAGGGCAAGCGCTCTTTTTTCCTCTTTCTTACTTAAGCTCAAGACCATGGTCGATCTTCATTATCATCCAACATACTCCACTTTTACCGACAATAGCGGAACTAGAAATTTTACTAAGGTGTGCAAAATTTAAAGAATTAAAAGTAATACAGAAAGAAGTCAAGCAGATTCAATATATAATATGTATACATAAAATGTAATTTTTAGCTGTCTAAATAGTGCAATTTTCAGGGAATGGGGTGTCAATTTAGAGCTAAGTAACTCCGCCACTGCCAACACTCTTTTTGTCTACTATTAATCTGTGAAAAATATAAATGCATGCTAGTATAAAACTGTGTATCTGTGGTTTTCCAGTGAGCAATTGAACATGCAGAGGCTGTTATGAAGCAATTGAACATGGTGGCTGTGCTTGTACCAGACACCATTTTAACTGTTTGAGTCACTTTCACATATTGCGTTACTGTATCTATCAATATTTGGTGCTTCTAATATTTAACCTTCCGATTGTCAGTTGTGGATGTGTAAATTTAGAGCTACCGCATTCATTACAAGCTTTTCAGGTTAGTCCAATCCACTTCGTTCTTCCCTCAAACATGACCTTTTTAGTCTTCATTTAGCATTAATGTTACATTTTACACTACCAGTTGACATAACTTAAATCCATAACATTATTATACACTTGCACTAATTAAGTATGTCACGGGTGTGACAACGCTTTGTGACAAATTAATTGGTCCCTTCATATCTTTTTCTTGGAAATTCTCAGGAAACCTGTAGCCGCATACCCTTCGGATGCACACTGGATAACCTGCTCACTATACAATAACTCGTAAATTATATAGAAGATATAAACCGTACTAAGAAAGTTCGGTGCGACGAGCTTGTGCATCTTTATAATCTATATTTGAACGATTCATCATACATTTCACCCACAGTAGTAAAAGAAAAGTAAAAATGCACTTTATTACTCAAGGATTACGACCATATAGACAAAGAAGGCCAACAATCATCTCAACAAAAGATTGTACTCTCTTCTATGGCATCTCTAGAATTATGCCAAAAAGTTATTAGATAATTATCTGGCCCCAGCAATATTTCCACAATACTTTTACTCAAGTTTGAAAGAGTAAAGGATAAAAATAGAAAGTTACTTTTCTATAGCACATGAATAAGAGCCGTTTTGCTATTTCTTCACTACAATATGTGACATAACAATGGAAATGTTATTAAATGATGAGCTTAAATAGTATATTAAAAAACACACAAATAATACTGAGTCTTGAGTTTCTCCAATTGTAGTATAAACAACCTTTTGATAGAACATGTTGCAGTAGTGTTGCCTCTGTATTCTACCAAATATCAACTTTAAGAATAGAATAGCTGATCCAAGCAGAATCCATTTTTGTGAAAAACATAAATACAGAGCCGGATCTAGGATTTCTAGTATATGGGTGCACTGCTAAAAAAATGTACTAAGTGGGAATTAATCCATATTCCTCTTGGTAAATAACTCAATCTTCATTCAGTGCAACATTCAACCTTTTTAGAGTGTAAGTGCTAACAGTTAATATTATATCAATTTTCGAAAATATATACATAAAATATTTAATTTTGTGAAAAGGTCATGGGTACACGTGCCCTATAATATTGCCTATAAATCCGCCCCTGCATAAATGCTTCATAATTATATCAAGAGTTTAAATTATATACACCGACAATATAATTTATTTTTACACTAACTGTAATTTAACCTGTTATATCATATTAGTTGTGCTTTGTGCTTGCGTTACTACGTCACTAATTAGTGTTATCATAGAGAGTACATGTAATTATCTTATTTGCGGTCCCTGATGGTATTAAAAATTTGGTTAATCCGTATATGACCGTATTAGTAGTTTTGAAGATTCTTCAATTCAAAAATACCGTTTGGTTAGATCTTAGATGGTATTAAAAATTTGGTATTGATTTGAAACTGTTTGATATTGATTGAATGATTATTTGAAAATATTCTATTTGGTTTAGCCGATAAACCGCCCGATAATTGTTAATCCGATACCAGTCCACCGTTGTCTTATTGGATGGCTAGTGGATTATTATATTTATAATCCAAATAACTATTAAGCTGGATCGTTAAGTACAATTATCCGCCCGATAAACACCCCTATCTGATTGTGCAAATATTTTATAATGTTCATCTATAAAACTTAAACTCATCTATCAATTATTGCATTTAAAGGAATTTAAAGCAGGTTGCAGACTGAATAACACTACTTTTTCTTGTTATACTTTTTCGAGTCCAAAGTGTAAGGTGTAATTTTTTTGAAGAAAAAAGGCACAAAGTTAAAATAAAAGTGTTTTATAATGGTTGGTGGAGCTAAAAAGAGGTTTTTGGCCTTTCATGATCCATGAAACTTTTTGTCCTTGTTCGGGGGTTTAAGTAGTAAGCAAAAAACCTATACTACAATATGTGTAGGACAAGCTGAAAATGAGATCCCATTTTCCATGTTGGACTTTCACCATCCATCCTTGATAAGATGTCTCGGGTTTTAATTTTAGGTATAAAAAAATTGCGATATAGAGCACGCCCCTTTTTAATGATCCTTACATGATATAAATCTGAATATTAGTTGGCGCAATAATACAAATAAGGATTCGTCATATGTATATTAATCGGCATCACAATATAAAGGGATTCTTTAAGACCATGCATGGTCTAGTTTTAGAGGGTATTTGGGTTGCCTTTTGATCTTGTCAAATCAACTTTTAAATTCTTGTTAGCTTTTATTAGTGTTTGACGAAGTTAAAAAATATTTAAAATATGTTAAAACAGCTTAAAACAAGCAAAAAGTAATAAGTTGGCCAATTCAAACGGGCTATTTAGAGAATGAAAAAGGACTTAGATCGACATGCCTATGCTCATAAATGGAAATTCCTCAATGAAACTTTGAATTAGATGTCAATAGATTTTTATTTATAAAAAAGTGTCAATAAAACTGAAAATTTGCTAGTTATCAATTTTACCACTCAAAGCCAACTTTTTGTGCACGAATCCATATTATTCAATTCCAAATCCATCCTAATAAATCTCGAATAACATACTCTATTGGATATAGGTCATCAAGTGAATGTAAGAAGCCTGCAGAAGTAACTTAAAGCATCTGCAGCAAACAAGGAATTGTATAGGGACATGGTATGATCTTTGACTCTACCTGAATGAATTTATTGAGTTTGTCACCTCAATTTACTACAGTCAATTCAATAGATTGACTTTTAGTTATGAAAATTCTCTCTATTTCTTTTTGTAGTACTTTTGTTTTTTCCTTTTTCCAAAATGTTGCAATAAATGTTAGTTTCCAATGCAATAATGTTGTCCTTTTCTTGAGGTACACTTCCAAAAATTTTGTACTACTGATGACAGAAATATCATCAAAGTAGCTCAGAAAACTATTGCCACAAAGAAAGAAAAAAAGCAGTTTAACTTATATACTCCTTTTCCAGTTTATGTGAACCTATTTCCTTTTTGTCCGTTCCAAAAAGAATGAACCCTTTCTAAATTTGATAACAATTTAGCTTAAACTTACAACTCTACCCTTAATGAGAAGCTTTTATAACCACACAAATACTCTGGGCCCCATTTGGATTTGTTTAGGACAATAAATTCCAAAAGTCTTCATTTTTTCTTAAACTTCGTGCCCAATCAAACAGGTTCCATAAATTGAAACGGAGGGAGTACTATAATAGTGTAAAGGATTTTTTACACTATCAAATTATCCAAAAGATATCCGTAACATACAAACAACCTCAATATAAAATGGGATTTATAATCTTAAAAACAAGACATATTACTTGCTACAAGAAGTAAAAAGTACTCCCTATTTAATAGTGAATTTATTTCCTTTTTGATTCGTTCCAAAAAGAATCAACCCTTTCTAAATTTGGTAACAATTTTGCTTAAACCTACAATTCTACCCTTAATGAAAAGTTTTTATAACCACACAAATACTCTGGCCCCATTTGGATTTGTTTAGGACCACAAATTCCAAAAGTCTTTATTTTTTTCTTAAACTCCGTGCCCAATCAAACAGGTTCACATAAATTGAAACGGAGGGAGTAATTTGATAGTGTGAAAATTCTTTACATCGTCAATGAATATTAGTTGAACTCTTAGAAATCGTTTGATATGATGTATAAGCAAAAATAATCTTGGGATAAAAATAGTACATCCTTATCCTTTGTTTGGTTATTAATTCTGGGAACAATTACCATATAATTAAAATTTGTACCCGGATAACTTATACCTACCGGGGGTAGAATAGTGATCGCAAGATAAGTTATCCCAAGATAAAGCAGTAAAATTGACAATCCTAAGATTAATAAATATACCAAACAGCCAATAAGAACTAATCACAACGTAACTAATCACAACATAACTAATTACAGTATAACTAATCATAAGCAGAGGAGGAGTCAGAATTTGAAGTTTAATAATTCGAGAATCTAATATGCTTAAGTTACTAGATATTAAATTAATAAATTATACATATTTGATAAATTTCTTAAGACACAAATAAAAGTTACAGGGTTCGGCTGAATCGTAAGTCGTGTTCTTACTCCGCCCCTGATCATAACATAATTAATCCAAGCATAACTTGTCTTCAAATCAAACAACCCCTTAAAAAAAGTAGTACTATAACATCTTAAGATTAGTTTAGACAACTTGTTAGGTTTAATCCCCATTAATTGAAGATTTAAACCTAAATTAGTGGAGAAACAAGAGTACAATCAAGGTTTCATTTTTTGCAGATTTGAAGACAAACTCTATATATGTAGTAATAACATAATTTGATTGTGCACATCAGTGGATATAACAATGCAGAACCAAAAGTATTTCTGTCGATCCTTATTCTGTAGAATTCCTATGTATACACTCAGAGGTACAGTAACTAGAATAGCAGAAAATTTGATCAAAACAACAAAAGAAATAAGGGTGAAAAATTGGATGGAACAAGTTTTCACACTAGTAAGATCAATATGTCTGTTCTTCTGCATACTTATTCTCAGCATATTATTTAATGCAACAGTATTTATAATTTATTTCTTTTCACTACTAAGCTAAGGTTGATATACATATTGAGTTTCACTTCAGAAATATTACCAGCAATAGCAGGTAATTGTTATAACAAACATAATCTAATAATCTGGAGAGTAGAGAGTAAATTAAATAACCTGTTATAACATGTTAAATTACATAACAACAATAACAAATAACAGTGGCGAAGACATGAATTTTACGAAGGATGTTCGAAATTTAATACTCTATATGTTTTCAAAAAGTAATTTTTGACCTATATACATAGTAGTATAACATGTTCACTCTATGTGGTTAGTGAACTACAGACCCAGTATAATTTCACAAGTGGGGTCTGAAGAGCATAGTATGTACGTAAACCTTACAACAACAACTCAGTATAATCCTACTTAATGGGGTCTGGGGAGGGTAGTGTGTAAGCAGACCTTACCTCTACCCTGGGGTAGAGAGGCTGTTTCCAAATAGAACCTCGGCATCCTTCCCTCCAAGAACTTCCCACCTTGCTCTTGGGGAGACTCGAACTCACAGCCTCTTAGTTGGAAGTGGAGGTTGCTTACCATCAGAACAACCCCTCTTGTCCTTACCCTTACTTTTAATAATGCAGAGAGGTTGTT
This sequence comes from Nicotiana glauca, assembly GCA_026770625.1. Lineage (NCBI taxonomy): Eukaryota > Viridiplantae > Streptophyta > Magnoliopsida > Solanales > Solanaceae > Nicotiana > Nicotiana glauca. The sequence continues at coordinate 24,195 of MU714246.1, forward strand.
TCTGGAAGACCCTCGACAACATGTTTAATTTACATCAATAACGTAAATATTCTTTGTGCTGTCAACGTAGATAACTTAAATCCAAAACTCATACTATTAAGCAATTATTGTGTCAAAACAGAAAACTACAAGGAAAAGGACAGTTCGGTGTACAAGACATCTCGTGTTCACGCAGAGTTCAGGAAGGGTCGTACCCCAAGGAATATGACGTGGACAGTCTATCTTGGTGTAAGCATTAGTGGCCGCTTCCACGGCTTGAATCTATGACCTATAGGTTATAGAAAAAGCACTTTACCGTTGCTACAACGCTCCCTTCGTTTAGTAGTAAGTACTCTAAAATAGATATAAGACACAAAGCAAAGTTGGAAGCTTTCCAACACACATACTTTTTTGAAAATTTTATCAAAAGTATGGCCACATCTTTACTCTAATTAATAAAGAAAGAGTAAAAGATGCACATAAAGTTTCATACAATATATTGTGTCCTCTCTTATATATGTTGCTTATATTATTTTGAGCTTTGTATCTTTTACTTTGACAATATATAACAAGTTAACAACCCAGTACTTAAGATACTGCAGGACGTTGAGGGCACAGAAAAAGTCAATGTTAAATAATGTAGGAAACCTGACCCAGGCAATAAATATACCACAAGGAAACATTAATGTCTCTTCAATTCATAGGGTAGAAATTGCATTTGACTTGTTGAAACACAGAGACTCGTTAGAAATTCTTGAAGTCTCATTCAAGCAATAATAAACCAGGCATTAATACCACTCTGCTGTATGGATTTACTTCTTACAGCAGTTTGAATACGAAGTGATCATGGAATATGAGACATATATTATATAAAGCATAGTTCGGTGCACAAAGTATTTCGCGTTCATGCAGGGTTTAGGGGAGGATCGCACTCTAAAGAGTATTATATAGACAGTCTACCCTATTGTAATTCAAGCATTAGTGTCTGCTTCCACGGCTTGCTTATATGATATACTAGGAAAAGATTACTGAGAGATGTTCTATACTAGGAAAAATTAAGCTAGCTTAGTTAGTGTTAGTTTGGGACAAAGATCAAGTACAAATTGGATCTAAGTAACTAAATTACAAATAGGATTAGATAAAATCTAATCTTGAACCTAAAATTACATAACAACCCTTAATGAACCAACAATTTCCCATAGAAATTAAAATGACAAGCTAAACCTATAGCATGAAAAAGCCTTTATCTAAAATTACGTAACAACCCTTAATTAACCAACAATTTCCCATAGAAATTAAAATGACAAGCTAAACCTATAGCATGAAAAAAGCCTTTATCTTGGTACATACATTACTAGGAAAAACTAAGCTAGCTTAATTAGTGTTAGTTTGGGACAAAGATCAAACATAAGTTGGATCTGAGCAACTAAATTGCAAATAGGATTAGACCAAATCTAATCATGATCCTAAAATCTACTAATTTCTGCATGAAAAAGACTTTATCTTTTTATTGTAGTTAGAGGCGGATTCACGATTTGCACTTGATGGGTTCAGTCATTAATGTTTTTAGCACGATCTTGTTACACTTTTGAAATAATGAGTTCAGAATACTATATTTTGTTAAATTTCAGTGTTTTCACAACCACACACACTGTGTGTGTGTGTATATACACATTCATGTTTCAAGTAAAAAATAATATGTTCATGCAAAATCCTTAGCTTAATTTAGTTTCCATCTGCATGAGCTTTTCAAAGTTTAAATTAATGGTCCCAAATCCAGGTTAAGGATGAGTTTTGCCGTAATTTGACGACCAAGGTAAATATAATCTAACTTTAATGAATCTTATGAATAATAAATGGACTAAACAAAATGGAATATTCATATAGTTGTGCTTCAATAGTTTGACATTGAAACGTAATTAATTAGTCTGAGTGTTCAAAGTTTATGAAGTTCAAAATCTTCAATCATTTCCTACAGCTAAGCTACTAACAATATAGGAGTATATCTTATTCTGATAAAATTCAAAAATATAAGAGAAAAATCTCCAACTTCCAGAGCAGTGCTTGACCTAATTAAATCCACCTAGATATGTGAAAAAATGTACCGACTATAAAGTATAAACAAATATTAGTACTAGACTACTAGTAGTAGTACAAATTAAATCTGGTAACAGAAGAAAAATATCCAACTTAATCAAAGGTAATTTTTTTTATTAATTTTCAGCACACTGTCTTTCTACATTCAAGCAGCAAAGTTCAAAAATACCAGACTTTGCCATATTCCATAAATCAACAAAAAATAAAAAAGAGAAAAAACAGGTTGTAAACATAGGATATAATAACAAAATAAAATCTAGAATATGAAATTCCAGTTTATTCCAGTCCTAATATCTGCAGGAGAAATGATTTTCTTGGTCCAGAAACTGAAATTGATACCTGGAATTGTCCAAATAAATTGAGCTAGTGTTATTATTACCTGCAAATGGGAATTGTACCTCGTTTGTTGTTGTAGTACTGCAGTTGATGTTGGAATTTTTGTTGTCCCAATTTTCAAGAAATCCCATGTAATTGTCAAAATAATCTATACTGCCTCCTCTGAGTCCATTATTCTCATAATCAAATATAGAACTAATTGAGGAACTTGTACCCCCTAAATAACTTTCCACGATCCCAACATTAGCAAATTTATTTTCAAGAGATTGAGAATTGGCTTCAACATTTTTAGGGTTTGTTTCATACAATTCTTTCCCCTTTTTGTGGCCTTTGATCATCATTTTCTCTTTAGTATTCTCCCTTGCCTTTGCTCTTGGCTTGTCCTTTAACTCCATTTTTCTCAATTTTCTATGATCTTCACATTCCAATATATGGGACTCACTCATTATATTGTTTTGAACACGACTATTATTAATCTCTTGTGGGATGTTTCTTGAGAGCTCTTTGATGGCATTCTTGGACTTGGAAAGCAACCATTCTATAGTTTTACTTGCCTTATCAAACCCTAACATGTCTTGTAAATCGAAGAACTTACGTGCTATTTGAAGGGATAATCTCATTCTACGATCTCTCACTCCTTGAGCAGTGCAAATCTTGCTATGTCTATCCTTTTTTCCTGTTCTCCTTCGCGGATTTGCACTTAGTTTTCTCTTCTTTGATGATGGCGATGCAGGCTCAACCTGTATCTTCTTGCTAGGATTTGAACTCTGGTCTTCTATGGTTTTCACGTTAACTCGAGCAAAACTTGATGTGTTAGGATCACCTTCATTGTCATGATATTGATCACTAGCCTCTTGCTCTTGTTGTTGTTGTTGATGGGAAAAGATTTGGCTTAATGGGGATTCATGGTCATCAAGAAATGGAGAAGGAAAGTTATTCAACAAAAAAGGATGATCTTCTACTATTAATGAAGTTGAATTAGGGTTGTGATAATGAGCATCATGTGTATAAGAATGTTTAAGCAATTCTTGTGAGGTGTAGGAAAAAGGGTCATAGATGTTGCTTTTGGGAAACATGTATAGGGTTTTTAAGTAGCAAGTGTCAAAATGTTGGTCAATCAAGCTAGGGTTTTGGTTATATTTGCAAGTTATCAAGAACCTTAGGTCTGCTTTATTCCATATATTGAAATATGAGATGAATAAAGCAGAAAAAGATGAAGTTGTGGAAGGGGGATAGGGGAGAGACTAGGGCTTGACTAATAAAATATTTGAATGACTGAAGCAGTGGAGGAAGAAAGGAAGAAATGGAATGATGGTGAAAATAGTTGTGGAGTCCTGGAATAGTTTATAGAATGTGGAAAATAATACTTCCTCCGTTTCAATTTACGTGAACCCATTTGACTGAGCACGGAGTTTAAGAAAAGATAGAAGATTTTTGATCTTGTGGTGTAAAATGAGACATCTTTATTTTGTGTGGCTATAAATCATTACATAAAAGTAAATTGCTTCCAAATAAGGAAAGAGTTCATTCTTTTTGGCACGGACTAAAAAAGAAATAAGTTCACATAAATTGAAGCGGAGGGAGTAGGTAAGTAAGAAAAAAGGTTATCTATTTATATCTGAGATTTTGTCAATAAATTAAATTTGTATTTAACTCATATATTAATCAGTATAAAGAATATTTACATTACATGTTAACATATTCTAGCTGATAAGTTGCCTTATTTTTCAGATTACTGATCTCGATTTTATGAGCAGTTACTTGTGATTATTATTTTGTGGAGTAGATGACTTAAAAAAATAAATCTTCTAAATATCATCATATATATAGAAGTTAACTTCATTAAATTTAGCGAAAATGGTTGATTAGCAGGGATATTTTTTATTTGTTTTTAAGTTGTATTACTAACAACGTAAAAACAACAACAATAACCCAGTATAATCCCATTTAGTAGGGTCTGGGGAGGGTAGTGTGTACGCAGACCTTAGCCCTACCCTGGGGTAGAGAGGCTGTTTCCAAATAGACTCTCGGCATCCTTCACTCCAAAAACTTTCCACCTTGCTTTTGGGGAGACTCGAACTCACAAGCTCTTGGTTGAAAGTGGAGGTTGCTCAGAGCAACCCCTCTTTGACTTGTTATAGCAAGTCATTTATATTTTTTATCAAGCAATCAATTAATTTTTCTCATAAAAATTTTGTAAGTAATTTTAAGTTTTTAAAGCAAGTGGATAAGAGTGTAGACTGGAATGTGAGTATGTGAAACTGCCACGTGATAGCAGGTGAGATGTTGATAGTAACTGGACCTAGCTCGAGGTATGATGGGCTTGGTGTAGGGATATGTGATTTTTTTGGAGGGAAATTTACAGTATTGTCGTACCGACTAATAGCCGACAAATATATATATATATATATTTTACACTAAAATATAATATGCATAAAATATAATATATATATAATATACATATTTTATATATATCTTTTTTATATTTGATTAGCGGCTCTAATTATTTTTGAGCTGAGTGTTTATCAAAAATAATCTTTCTATTACACAAGGTAGGAATAAAGTATACGCGTATCATATTTTTTTTCAGACCCTATTTATAAAATTACACTAGGTATGTTATTATTGTTATTGTAGGTTAAAACCTCTTTTTTTTGGTGGGCCTTTGGGTAGAGATCTAAGAAATTAGGGAGTAAAAAAGGGTAGATGTTGCCCAAACCTATGGATATAGCTATGAAAGCTAAAGAGTGAAGGACAATTATTAATACAAGCAACATCAAAACTTGTTTGCTTTTAGCACCTATATGGAACTTTGAAGACCTTGCTCTTTGACTGCCTGTCCATATGTCACTTTCACTTCTAAATCTCTTAATTTTTCGACTTATTTGTAAGGTCTCTTATGGATTTACTCGTTTCATTTTACAAACGACCATTATTTTCTTATTAATTTGTCTAACAGCTCAATCCAATAGTGTTATTGTTCGTTTTGAGCCTAAGTTCGTATAATTTTAAAATACGTTACTAGGATCTAAGGTTTGTTTACTTATATACCCAGTATTTCTCCTGTACTTTATTGATGTAAAATTCGCATGTGATATCACATACACTCACGTCCTCGCTGAGATTTGCTCTACCATCATTCAAGGTTGTACATGGAGCGGCTCTGATACCATATGTGACTGTCCAACCCACTAGTGATATTGTCCGCTTTGAGCCTAGGCACGAACGACTTTAAAATGTATCACTAGAATTTAAGGGGAGAATTTAAAAAATAACCAGATTTTCAAGTAGTCATTCAAAAATAATTCAAAAGTAATTGAAATTTAGCCACTTTTCATGTAAAGATAAAATTTGAACGAAAACACCGTTCAAAATCTGAAAAAATACTCCAGCATAATATACTGGAGTTTGGAGCACCAGTGTTCCAGTCTCTAGTATATTATACTGGATCCAGCAAAGTATATCGGTCCAGCATAATATGCTGCAAGTTCATACACAGGTGTACCGAACTCCGGTATATATTATGCTTGATTGGTATTTGTTGCAGCAAATAGTGACTATTTTTTATTGACTTGGTAAACACTGTCTATTTTTGAATGACCAGTCCGAAAACTGGCTAGACCGTGCTATTTTAACGAATTTAAAGCATGTGCACTTATATAATCAATATTTCTCTCATATTTTATCGATGTGCAATTTACTTGGGGTGTCACTGTTTTAAAAAAAGATATATTCTTATATTTAAAATAATTTAATACAATTTTACCTTGTAAATATAGCCACAAAAATTTATAGCATATTTAACACCATAAATTCTAAAAAAATTGTTTCATTTTTAAACTCTTTGTCGAGTCAACTGCCACATAAAATAAAACGGATGGAGTACCTAAGTAGCAAATTAAGATTCAATCACAAGGTATGATCGGATCTAATCTTCCAAAATCAAAATTATTTTGTACTGATCATCTAATTATCTAATCTTCCAAAATCAAAATTATTTTGTACTGATCATCTAATTAAAGAACTTAAAGACTACAAGAGAACGAAAGTTTTTACAGTTTAAATGTTTAATCTATCCAATATACATTTCACTATAGGCTTTTCAATACATGCGAGGAGAATTATTAGTTACACATTCTTCGTCGAAAAGTAATATTATATATACATGTTTAACATTAATTTTTATATACAACAACAACAACAACAACAACAACCCAGTATAATCCCACTTAGTGGGGTCTGGGGAGGGTAGTGTGTACGCAGACCTTACCCCTACCCTGGGGTAGAGAGGCTGTTTCCAAATAGACCCCCGGCATCCTTCCCTCCAAGAACTTCCCATCTTGCTCTTGGGGAGACTCGAACTCACAACCTCTCGGTTGGAAGTGGGGGTTGCTTACCATCCGAGCAATCCCTCTTGTCTTAAATAATAATATCTTTAGTAAAAAGCCTAATTTCGTCACTACTTCAAATTGAGTGAGTGATGATGCTTCAAATCCACACAATTCGTTGCGTGTTCTTAATAAATCACCTAATATTAATTCTTGTATATTAATTGGGGTAGTGATTGAATTGCCTCATTATAAACAATAAGAATTGCTTTTTAGAAGCAATAAATAAATCTAAAACAGTTAGACTAAAGAGTACGTTGTCCTCATAAAAATTCGTTTTCTCCTTGTCAAACTTTCTTAATTATGGAACTTAAATAGTTTTAATTTGTAGGACCCAAAAATATATGAAACTTAAATACTTTTTAATGTGTGTAGGACCTCAAAAGTATATATCAATTACTCTCAAGAAAGTATTATGCACGTTTGACCCGAGTTGTATAAGTACGGATGAATGTATTTTTGTGTCGACTTCTATTTTTCCCTTTTAAACCTAAAACAGTCAGAGGAGAATCAATGATTTAAACCTTATCAGTTTAATTTTTAAGATTCTTTAGCATGAAATTATTTATATTTTTAAAGTTATGGATTCATATCTACAATTTATTTTTATTTTAATAGATTTTTTCTTATATTCCGCGTTGAAAATTATGAGTTTAATTGCACATGTACTTATAATGCTACGTTCGCCTGTTCGCCTCTGAAAACAGTTAGATGAACAATTGTACATAATAAAATTTCTAGGAAGATGTATATGAATATGAGAAAACATATAAGTAGGGGTGCTCATAAAAATCCGAAAACCCGAACCAAACCAAACCGACCAAAAAATACAGATACTTTTTGGTTTGGTTTGGTTTTGGTTTTGAAATTTAAAAACCGATCAAAATTGGTTTGGTTTTGGTTTTAATTAAAAAAAATCGACCAACCCGAATATAGGAATAGCTATTTTAAATTTATTATTACACCTATATATATATATGTATACTTTTATACAAAGTTTTAAAATTTTTATAGTAAGTATTAATCGTTTGCGCTATTAGTACAATTCTTTACCTTTACATTCTAGTTTAATTGGTAATTTTTTTTGGTTAAGTGTAAGAATCTATTTCATGTTAAAATAGTATATTTTTAATTGAGTCCTTAAATTATTCATCACTATTTGATTCAATTATCATCAATATATCTTGGTAAATAATAGATTTTTCAAAGGGCAATTGATTTGATAGTGTTACGTTGAAAATGTAATCGCCGAAATGTGTGTTTTGGTAGTGTATGTCTTATATTTAAGGAAAAAAACGATAAATAACCGAAAAAACGAAAAAACCGACATAAACTGAATCGAAAAAAACTGACTTAATTGATTTGGTTTGGTTTGGTTCTAACATTTGAAAAATCGACTTACTTGATTTGTTTTTTTTTTAGGGAAACCCCGATGCAAACCGAACCATGAACACCCCTACATATAAGGCTTGCATAATGTGTTTTATGACACATTAACGATTGTTTATAACTTGGAAAAAGAAATTTGAACTTCAGATCTCCTGCATATTTTGTATGAATATTTGTTGTCAAGTCACTTAAGCTAAATACTCTCCAAAATGTACAAGATTGATAAAAATAGAATAAATCTTTCTATTAATTATAGCTTGTGGGTATTATCAAAAAGCTTTTTATTATGAGACTTTTTTTTTTGGTTAACAAAGAAACCCACAGCCGTTATCCTTGGTGCACATATGGTAAATTTCACTCGTGTAATAGCCTACAACCACACTGTAGGTTAATCTGCAGTACGTAAGTTTTGTGTGACGGCCTCGACGATTGAGGAGTTATGCGAGTGAATTTCGTACCATAGACCTCTAGTGCAATGACCAAAAAAGTCATCACTTATTTTAAAAACAAATTCAGTATTTTGAGGCCTAAAAACCTCTTTTTTACCTCAAATCGATTTGAGCGCGCAGTCCGGGCGCGTAGCCGGAAAGCCATTATATAAAAAACTGTGGAAAATGATGAATTTTGCCTTTAAAATGAATTTAAGGTGATTTCGGTCAACATTTTAAGCAAACGGACCCGGATCCGTGTTCCGATAGTCCCGGAAGGTCCGTAGGAAAATATGGGACTTGAGCGTATGCTCGGGTGAATTTTGGATAGGCCACGGAGTGGAATTTGGATTGAGGATGTTGCACCTGGCTCGCAAATGCGAGTTCGCAAATGCGAAGGCTCCTAGGCCAGCTTAACCTCGCAAATGCAAGGAACTCATCGCAAATGCGATGCCCTCAGTGTTAGCCAGTCGTCGCAAATGCGATGTCACAAATCTGACATTTTGTTCGCAAATGCGAAAGTTTCAGAATCCCGAAGGATTCACAATTGCGACATCTGAGACCTGTAAATTCACACTTTGACGCATTTTCAGCCATTTTTCATATCTTCTCAAAATATAAACTCTCTTGGGCGATTTTTCAAAGAAAAACTTCTTCTCCAAATCAATTGTAAGTCATTTCTAACTTGTTTTCTTCAATCTTTAACATCTTTTCACATGATTTCAACTCAAAATCAAAGGTTTTCATGGGAAAATTAGGTGTTTTGGGTAAAACCTAGGTTTTTTAAATTTTGGGGATTTGGACCTCGATTTGAGGTCCGATTTTAAAATAAATTATATATTTAAATTCGTGAGTGAATTATTAGTCGGATTTTGGTTCGAATATCGGGTTTTGACCATGTGGGACCGGGGTCAATTTTGACTTTTTGGGAAAAACTTTAGAAAAGTTATCTTCATGAAAAATTGATTCATGTAGAATTTATTGATATAATTAAGTAACTTGTGACTAGATACGAGCAGATTAGCAGTGGGATTAAGAGGTAAACCAATAGTTGAGGCTTGAACTATGTTCGAGGTATCGAGGTAAGTGTTTGGTCTATCCTTAGCTTGAGGGATTAGGAGTTGTGTCCTATTTGCTATGTGTTATTTGTTGAGTACGACATATAGGTATGATGACGAGTATCTATACATTGGTGTCAAGCATGCCGGTGAGTCTTATGTTATGATTAATGTGACTCCATTTGTACTTTTTATGTTTATGTGGTGGTTGCAATTGTTGAGCAAAGCTTATGGAAAGAATATTGGTAATTATATATTGAAAAGCGTTGGCTCAAGTTGTAAAGTGATTTGTGGAAGTAAATGTGAAAATGAGAAGAGGATTATAGTATTGATCCCTTTACCGGGACGTTGTTGCTTTTAATGTTGTTCCCTTGCCGGAATGTTGTTATTTTGATATTGTTCCCTCGCCGGGATTTTATTATGATTCATTTATTCCTTGACCTTATTGTGTTTGTTGTTTGGGTGAGGAAGAGTGTAAAGCACGAAAGGTGATGCCATGCATTATTTTGGTGAGAGAGTGTTACAGCACGAATGGTGATGCCGTATATTATTTTATGAGAAAGAGTGTAAAGCACGAAGGGAGATGCCGTGCCACATGATGTACCATTTCGTGCCAATTTTTATTGATTTTATGGTAAGGATGAGAGTTAAAGCACAAAGGGTGATGCCGTATAGTTTATATTGATTTTATGGTGAGGATGAGAGTAAAAGCACGAAGGGTGATGTCGTGCACTTGTTTGATTTCCGATTCTTGTTGTTAATTGAATTGTGGTATTCCATATATTTAACTGCTGTCCTCCTGTTACCATCTGATACTTTCCCGCAGCATGTTTTCCCCTCCCATCCTTGACTGTATATTTCTGCTTCTAGTTCCCATTGTACATTATTTATCAACACAGGTTTATTGGGTAGTCTGGTCCTAGCCTCGTCATTACTTCACCGAGGTTAGGCTAGGCACTTACCAACACATGGGGTCAGTTATGCTGATACTACATTCTGCACTCTTTTGTGCAGATCTCAGTGCTGTAGATTTTGGACCCCAGTGAGATTTCTTCTCCTTGTTCATCAGGCGACTCGAGGTAGTCCTGCAGGCGTCCGCAGGCCTTGGCGTCTCCCTCTATCTATTTTCCTATTTCTTCTATGTAATCCTAGAGACAATATTTTATTATTTCTTTCAGACCATTATTTGTAGTACTCTTAGATAGTCTGTGAAGTTGATATCAATCTTGGGTAGATTGTTATGGATTGAGATTGGTAGCATTATTAAAACTTGAAATTTATTCTTTCGCTTGTTAAATTTTATTGATTATTAGCCGTTGGCCTATAACTGTTAACGAATTTAAAAATAGAAACTAGATAAATAATTGAATTGGTTGGCTTGCCTAGCTTGTACTAGTAGGCACCATCACGACCCCTAAGGGTGGGAAGTCCAGGTTGTGACAAGTTGGTATCAGAGCTCTAGGTTACATATGTATCACAATTCACAGAAAAGCTTCGTAGGGTCTGAAGGATCGGTACGGAGATATCTGTATTTATCCTCCAGAGGCTACAGAGTTAGGATAAACTTCACATCTATTCTTTCCTGTCGTGCGGTTTGGTTTCTCAATGCTAATTGAATTTCTACTCTGTTCTTTCGTAGATGCCGAGAACACACGCTTCCTCATCCACTGATAAGTAGGCCGAGCCCTAAGCAGCAGCTCCCACGAGGGGTAGAGGGCGAGGCCGAGGCCGTGCTAGAGTCCGAGGTAGGGGCAGAGCTTAGCCCGGAGCAGCGGCACCAGTGGCGGAGCCTCAGCTTGAGTTTGACGAGGAGGTTCCGGCCCAGACAGCTCCGGTGGGGCCAAGCTCGGGTCCCACAGGGGTTCATTACTACCCTAGTACTTCAGGATGCTTTGGTCCGTCTAGTGGGTCTCATGGAGAGTGTCACCCAGGCAGGCTTGCTTCCTGTAGTACCATCCATCTCTCAGGATAGAGGAGGGGCCCAGACTCCTTCTACTCGCACTCCAAAGCAGGTGACTCCGTAGTTTCAGACTCCAACCGCTCAGCTAGTTAGAGCAGTTTAGCTGGGTGTGGTAGCCCAGATCGGTGACGGAGCAGCTATAATTGCCGATGCCTTGTGGAGATTGGATAGGTTTACCAAGCTCTTCACTGCCACTTTCAGCGGTGCATCTTTTGAGGATCCTGGGATCATCTAGATAGCTGTCACGTGGTTCTCAGGAATATGGGGATAGTGGAGACCAATGGGGTCGATTTTGCTGCTTTTTGCTTATTTGGATCTTCCAAGACTTGGTGGAGAGATTACTATTTGGCTAGACCAGCCGGATCACCAGCTTTGACTTGGGAGCAATTTACTAAGCTATTCTTGGAGAAGTTTTTTCCTGTTACTCAGAGAGAGATCTATCGGAGGCATTTTGAGCGCCTCTATTAGGGTTCCATGGCTGTTACTCAATACGAGACCAGGTTTATCAAGTTGGCCCATCATGCTCTACTTATACTTCCCACTGAGAAGGAGAGAGTGAGGAGATTCATTGAGGGACTTATCTAGCTTATTTGACTCCAGATGGCTACAGAGATGAGGAGTGAGATTTCTTTCCAGGAGGTGGCCAATGTGGCCAGGAGGGTTGAGATGGTTTTATCACAGGGAGGTGGTCAGGGGCCTGACAAGAGGCCTCGTCATTCAGGTAGATTCAGTGGAGCCTCGTCTGGAGGCAGGGATTCGTATGATAGAGTCCATCCTCCTAGGACTTTTCAGTCAACACTTCAGGTTTCTCACGATGCATCAGGTGGCCGTAGTTCTTACATGCAGTATTCTAATCCGCAGTCCTACAGTACACCACCAACTTCTATCAGTGCACCGCCACTCCAGAGTTTTTAGGGTGGCCATTCAGGTCGTCAGGGTCAGCAGTCTCAGCAGCCGAGGACTTGTTACACTTGTGGTGATACAGGTCACTTTTCTAGATTTTGTCCTCGAGCATCGAGCAACTCTCAGCATCCGATTCTCGTGCCATAATTCAGGCACTGAGTGTTCCACAGCCCACCCATCCAGCTAGAGGTGAAGGTAAAGGTGCTAGAGGTGGAGGTAGAGGTGCTAGAGATGGAGCTCAGGCCGGTAGAGGTGGAGGCCAGGCAACAGCAGGTCATCCCAGGGATGTAGTCTAGGGTGGTGGGGCCCAACCCTGATTTTATGCCCTTCTAGCCAGGCCGGAGGCTGAGGCTTCTGATGCAATTATCATAGGTACGATTCTGGTTTGTAGTAGGGATGCTTCAGTGCTATTTGATCTAGGTTCTACATACTCTTATGTGTCATCTTATTTTGCACCGTATGTAGTCATGCCTAGTGATTCTCTGAGTGCTCCTATTTATGTGTCCACCCCGATGGGTGATTCTATTGTGGTAGATCATGTTCATTGTTCTTGTGTGGTTGTGATTGGGGGTCTTGAGACCCGATTAGACTTATTACTGTTGGACATGGTTGATTTGATGTCATATTGGGGATAGACTAGTTATCACCTTACCACGCCATCTTGGACTGTCATGCTAAGAAGGTGACCTTAGCCTTACCAGGTCTTCCTTGTTTAGAGTGGAGAGGGACTCCTAGTCATTCTACCCGTAGCGTTATCTCATATATGAAGGCTCAGCGAATGGTTGAGAAGGGGTGTTTGGCCTATTTGGCATATGTTCGCGATTCTAGTGCCGAGTTTCCTTCTATTGATTCTATGCACATTGTCCGTGAGTTTCCCGAGGTATTTCCTTCAGACCTGCCGGGTATGACACCTGACAGGGATATTTATTTTTGCATCGATCTGGCTCCGGACACTCATCCCATTTCTATTCCGCCATATCATATGGCCCCGCATGAGTTGAAAGAGTTGAAGGAGCAGTTGCAAGACTTGCTTGATAAGGGCTTCATTAGGCCTAATGTCTCTCCATGGGGTGCACCAGTGTTTTTGTCAAGAAGAAGGACAGATCGATGAGAATGTGTATGGATCACCGGCAATTGAACAAGGTCATAATCAATAATAAGTACCTATTGTCGAGGATTGATGATTTGTTCGACCAGCTTCAGGGTGCCCAAGTGTTTTCTAAGATCGACTTGTGACCTGGATACCATTAGTTGAGGATTAGAGCATCTGATGTCCCTAAGATAGCCTTCTGCACTCGGTATGGGCATTATGAGTTCTTGGTGATGTCGTTCGTGCTGACGAATGCCCCAACAGCCTTCACGGATTTGGTGAACTGAGTGTTCAGGCCATACTGGGATTCGTTCGTGATAGTTTTCATTGACGATATTTTGATTTATTCCAGCAGTCAGGAGGAGCATGAGTAACATCTGAGGGTGGTTCTTCAGACTTTGAGGGATAGTCAGTTGTATGCTAAGTTTTCGAAGTGTGAGTTCTGGTTGAGTTTAGTTTCTTTCTTAGATTATATGGTTTCAGCAGAAGGTATTCAGGTAGATCCAAAGAAGATAAAGGTAGTAAAGAACTGGCCTCGACCCACATCAGCTATAGAGATTTGGAGTTTCTCGGGTTTGGTAGGCTATTATCGTCGGTTCATGGAGGGGTTTTCATCCATTGCAGCCTCGATGACTAGGTTGACCCAAAAGGGTGCCTAGTTCAGATGAGTGTGAGACGAGCTTTCAGAAGCTCAAGACAGCTTTGACTACAACACCAATGTTGGGTTTTCCTACAGGTTCAGGGCCTTACACAGTTTATTGTGATGCATCTCGTATTGGACTTGGTGCAGTGTTGATGCAAGATGGCAAGGTCATTGCCTATGCTTCATGGCAATTGAAGATTCATGAGAAGAACTATCTGGTTCATGATTTGGAGTTAGCAGCCATTGTTCACGCGCTAAAGATTTGGAGACATTATCTGTATGGCGTGGCATGTGAGGTGTTCATGGACCACAAGAGTTTGCAATACTTGTTCAAGCAAAAGGAGCTAAATTTGAGGCAGAGAAGGTGGTTGGAGCTACTAAAGACTATGAATCACCATCTTATATCATCCGGGAAAGGCCAATGTGGTGGCCGATGCTTTGGTAGGAATTCAGCCAGTATGGGCAGTCTTGCATATATTCTGGTCGGTGAGAGACCGCTTGCTTTGGATGTCTAGGCTTTGGCCAATCAGTTCGTGATGTTGGATGTTTCTGAGCCAGTCGTATATTAGCTTGCACAATTGCTCTCTCTTCTTTATTGGAGCGTATCCGAGATCGGCAGTATGATGATCCTTATGTGTCCTCAATGACACGGTGTAGCACGGAGATGCCAAGCAAGTCACACTAGGAGATGATGGAGTTTTTAGGATGCAGGGTCGTATTTGTGTGACTAATGTGGATGGACTTCGGGAGTTGATTCTAGAGGAGGCCCGTAGTTTTCGGTACTCTATTCATCCGGGAGCCACCAAGATGTATCAAGATTTGTGGCAACATTATTGGAGGAGGAGAATAAAGAAGGATATCGTTGCATATGTGGATCGGTGTTTGAATTGTTAGTAGGTTAAGCACGAGCATCAAAGGCCTGGTGGCTTGTTTCAGAAGATTGAGATTCCTGAGTAGAAGTGGGAGCATATCACTATGAACTTCGTTGTTGGACTCCCACGGACTCAAAGGAAGTTCGATGCAGTGTGGGTTATTGCTGATAGGCTGACCAAGTCAGCTTATTTCATTCATGTGGCAGTCTCCTATTCTTCCAAGAGGTTAGCTAAGATCTATATTCGGGAGATTGTTCCTCTTCATGATGTGCCGGTGTCTATCATGTCGGACCGAGGTATGCAGTTTACCTCACATTTCTGGAGAGTAGTTCAATGAGAGTTGAGAATACTGGTTGAGTTGAGCATATAGTTTCATCCTCAGACGAACGAACAATGCGAGCGGACTATTTAGATTTCTGAGGATATGATCCGAGCTTGTGGCATCTATTTTGGAGGCACGTGGGATCAGTTCTTGCCTTTAGTGGAGTTTGCCTACAACAATAGCTACCAGTTGAGTATCCAGATGGCTCCTTATGTAGCTTTATATGGTAGGTGGTATCGGTCGCCGGTTGGATGGTTTGAGCCGGGAGAGGCTCGATTGTTGGGTACGGATCTAGTACAGGATGCGTTGGACAAGGCCAGGATCATTCAGGATAAGCTTCATACAGCTCAGTCCAGGCAAAAGAGTTATGCTGACCGTAAGGTTCGTGATTTAACATTCATGGTCGGTGAGCGGGTATTGCTTCGGGCGTCGCCTATGAAGGACGTGATGAGATTTGGAAAGAAGGGCAAGCTTAGCCCTAGGTTCATTGGCCCGTTTGCGGTTCTTGATTGAGTGGGAGAGGTGGCTTACAGAATTGCATTTCCGCCGAACTTATCAGCCGTGCATCCAGTGTTTCACGTGTCTATGCTTCGGAAGTATCACGGCGATCCATCCCACGTGTTAGATTTTAGCACTGTCCAGTTGGACAAGGATTTGTCCTATGAGGAAGAGCCGGTAGCTATTCTAGACCAGCATGTTCATCAGTTGAGATCAAAGAGTTTCCCATCTATTCATCTTAAGTGGATAGGTCAGCCTCCAAAGGCATCGACCTGGGAGTCCGAGTCCGATATACGAAGCCGCTATCCCCATCTTTTCCCTGACTCAAGTGCTTCCTTCTTATGTCCGTTCGAGGACGAACGATTCTTTTAGAGGTGGAGGATGTGATGACCCAAAAAGTCATCACTTATTTTAGAAACAAATTCAGTGTTTTGAGGCCTAAAAACCTCCTTTTTACCTTACCTCGATTTGCATGCATAGTCCGGGCGCGTAGCCGAAAATCTATTATATGAAAAAATATGGAAAATAATGAATTTTGCATTTAAAATAAATTTAAGTTGACTTCGGTTAAAATTTTGAGCAA
The DNA here is from genome assembly GCA_026770625.1 of Nicotiana glauca. Classification (NCBI taxonomy): domain Eukaryota; kingdom Viridiplantae; phylum Streptophyta; class Magnoliopsida; order Solanales; family Solanaceae; genus Nicotiana; species Nicotiana glauca. The sequence goes on from MU714246.1 coordinate 40,741, forward strand.
ACATACTCGGATCCGTATTCTGACGATCCCGAGAGGTCCGTAGGAAAATATGAGACTTGATCGTATGCCCAGAATCGAATCCCAAGGTCCCAAGCCTGAGAAATAAAATTTTGAAAGAAATTATTTTGATGAATTAATTATGAAGTAAATAAAAGGATTTATGTTTGAAACCATTGGTATCGGGCCCGTATTTTGGTACCGAAGCTCGGTACAGGTCTTATATGTGATTTAAGTTGAGTTTGTGAAATTTTGTAAGAAACGGACTTGGAATGACGAGAATTGGACCTTGTTTGAGAAAATTAGAAAATTTGATGTTCTTAAGTGATTTTATAATTTTGATGCTAAATTCATTATTATTGATGTTATTTTGGTGATTTGAATGCACGAGCAAGTCTGTATGATGTTTTAAGATTTGTGTGCATATTTAGTTTGGAGCCCCGAGGGCTCGGGTGAGTTTTGGATAGGACGCGGATTGGAATTTGGACTTAGGGTGTTGCAGATTTGAATTGGTGTGTTGCAGGCCTACAGGCTTCGCTCGCAAATGCGAAGGCTATGTCGCAAATACGAAAGATCCCAGGCTAGCTTAACCTCGCAAATGCAAAATCATCGCAAATGCGATGCCCCCAGTGTTAGCCAGTCATCGCAAATGCGACATATGTGTCTCAAATGCGATGTCCCAAATGTGAAATTTTGTTTGCAAATGTGAAAGTCTCATAATCCAGAAGGGATCGCAATTGCGAATCCTGGTCACAATTGCGACGTCAGAGACCTGTAAATTCACACTTAGACGCATTTTCAGCCATTTTTCATATCTTCTCAAAATATAAACTCTCTTGGTGATTTTCCAAAGAAAAACTTCTTCTCCAAATCAATTGTAAGTCATTTCTAACTCGTTTTCTTCAATCTTTAACATCTTTTGATATGATTTTAACTCAAAATCAAAGGTTTTCGTGGGGAAATTGAGTGTTTTGGGTAGAACCTAGAGTTTTCAAATTTTGAGGATTTCGATTTAAGGTCCGATTTCGAAATAAATTATATATTTGAGTTCGTGAGTGAATGGGTAATCGAGTTTTGGTTTGAACCTCGGGTTTTGACCATGTGGGCCCGTGGTCGAATTTTGACTTTTTGGGAAAAACTTTAGAAAGCTTATCTCCATGCATTATAATTGATTCATTTAACATTTATTGTCATAATAAAGTAAATTGTGACTAGATACGAGCGAATTGGCGTTGGAATCAAGAGGTAAAACGATAGTTGAGGCTTGAACTGTGTTCAAGGCATCGAGGTAAGTGTTTGGTCTAACCTTATCTTGAGGGATTAGGAGTTGTGTCCTATTTGCTATGTGTTATTTGTTGAGTATGACGTATAGGCATGGTGATGAGTATCTATACATTGGTGTCAAACATGCCCGTGAGTCTTATGTTATGATTAATGGGACTCCGTTTGTACTGTTCATGTTTAATGTGGTGGTTGCTATTGTTGAGCAAAGGTTGTGAAAAGAATATTAGAAATTGTATATTGAAGAGCGTTGGCTCAAGTTGTAAAGTGATTTGTGGAAGTAAATGTGAAAATGATAAGAGGATTATGGTATTGATCCCCTGCCAGGACGTTGGTGCTTTTAATATTGTTCCCTTGCCGGGATGTTATTGTTTTGATATTGTTCCATTGTCGGGATTTTATTATGATTCATTTATTTCTTTCCCTTATTGTTTATGTTTGTTGTTTGGGTGAGGAAGAGTGTAAAACACGAAGGGTGATGCCGTGCATTGTTTTGGTGAGAGAATGTTAAAGCACGAAGGTGATGCCGTGTATTATTTTGTGAGGAACAACATAAAGCACAAAGGGTGATACCATGCCGCACGACGTACTATTCCGTGCCAATTATATTGATTTTATGGTGAGGATGAGAGTAAAAGCATGAAGGATGATGCTATGCAGCTTATATTGATTTTATGGAGAGGATGAGAGTAAAAGCACGAAGGGTGATGCCGTGCACTTGTTTGATTTCCGATTCTTGTTGATAATTGAATTGTGGTATTCCATATATTTAACTGATATCCTCCTGTTGCCATATGATATTTCCCCGTAGCATGTTTCCCCCTCCCATCCTTGATTGTATATTTTTGCTACTATTTTCTGCTGTACATTATTTATCTGCACATGTTTGTTGGGTATTTTGGTCCTAGCCTCGTCACTACTTCGCCGAGGTTAGGCTAGGCACTTACCAGCACATGGGGTCGGTTGTGCTGATACTACACTCTGTACTCTTTTGTGTATATTCCAGTGCTGTAGATTTCTCACCGCAGTGAGATTTCTACTCCTTGTTCATCAGGCGGCCTGAGGTGGTCCTGCAGGCGTCCGCAGGCCTTGGCGTCTCCCTCTATTTATTTTCCTGTTTCTTTTATGTAATCCTAGAAATATTTTTTTGTTTTTCTTTCATACCTTTATTTGTAGTACTCTTAGACAGTCTATGAAGTTGTGACACCAATCTTGGGTAGATTGTTATGGATTGAGATTGGTAGCATTATTAAAATTTGAAATTTAGTCTTCCGCTTGTTAAATTTGGTTGATTATTAACTGTTGTCCTATAACTGTTAACGAATTTAAAAATGGAAACCAGGTAAATAATTCAATTGGTTGGCTTGCCTAGCTTGCACTAGTAGGCACCATCACGACCCCCGAAAGCGAAAAGTCCGGGGCGTGACATTTGAAAAGTCCTCTGCTTAACAAACTTGATCGGTCACTCCGAGATGTTTTTAAAATATGGGACTTATAATGCAATATTGTAACAATTTTAAGATCTTGTGAATTGGTCAAACGAGAAAAATAAATAGTTCTCAATACTTATGTATGGGACCTTAGAATCTCCCTAGATTGGTAAGAATTTGCAGAGACAAAAATGTAGGTGTCTCAGTGTGAGTTTGACAGAGAAAGATATTGACAGCCCTTAAATGAAATAGCTATAGGACCATATGAAATTAGTTTTTTTTTTGTTTGTTTTAGATTTAATATAAGCTGTTTATAACCACATGTTAGTATATTTTTCTCTTATATTCAATGGAGCTATGATACTCTTATGCACCGAGCCACCGACCATAAAGTTTCTTGTACCATATAGTCCAAATCAAACCCACGGGAAGAAATCATTAATTAGCAAATTAATTTTCTTCTTACAAACCAAGAAATTGGTGCCAAAAAAAATAAAAGGAATCAGACAAAAAAACATAAATTTAAACATTTTTTGTTTCGTTTACTATTGGTCGACTTGTTTAGTTGTTTAAATAAAAAAAATATGCACTTATTTACTGTGAAAGAATTTGTGCATCAATACAAAAGTTACAAAGTATGACTAAATTAAATTTTAAACAACTTTGTAAAGGTATTCCTTTTTTTTTTTTTTGGCTAATATTGTAAAGGTATTCGATGTAGAAGTTATAACTACCTCTCGCATGTGTAACTTGTTCAAAAATTTCTATATGTGGATTGAGGGATTTTCTTTTTGGCTTTTATTTCCTTTTATGTTTTGTGTCAACAAATTGAATTTTAAAAAAAATCCGAAGTGATTCGATGGGTTGAAGAGTGGATTATGACAGTCTAAGCAGTGTATTCGGTTAGTTAATGACAAAACTGATTGAAGTAAATAAAGAATCACAGTTTCACTTAAGACAAATTAATACAAATAGCCGCCCACCTAATCTCTAAAATTAAAAATAGTCATCTATATATATATATATATATATATATATATATATATATATATATATATATATATATATATATATATATATATATATATATATAAATAACAAATTTAGATGGCTATTTGTGTAACAATATTGTATACATCCTCTAATGCACTTTGTTGTTTTGCATAGTTTTGTGTTATTGTCCTTTCACTTATTCATTGTTGTTATTTTCTGTTTGCATCTTTTGTTGTTACATACCTTTTCTTTTATTTTTTTTCTGATATTATTGTCTCTCCTCTTGAGCTGAGAGTCTGTCGGAAACAGTCTCCTATCCTTTTCGGGATAGGGGTAAGGTTTGCGTATACTCTACTCTCCCCAGACTCCACTAGTGGGATTTTACTGGGTATGTTGTTGTTGTTGTTGTTGTTGTTGTTGTTGTTGCACTTTGATTATTGTTTATCTCGAAAATGCGAGTTACAATTAAATTTGTTTATGATTTTAAAAACATATGATTTAGCTCAATACTAATTAATAACCAAGAAATCTAACGTAGAAATAAAGGAAGTAAGTAAAATCAAACGAGTGTGTAAGCCAGTCTCGACCTCGAGCTAAGGTGGCCTCGAGGTTGGTAAAGAACTACAAAGTAAGAACAAAAATGTTAAAGGACAATTCTGATGAAATATGAGCAAGAAAGTATATAATAGAGGAACCCTAAATAAGGTACATTTCTATTTACAATAAGGAATCTTATTGGGACAACTGTCTAACCACCTAATATGGATTCGTACCAATTCGTACAAATCTATTCCGGAATTTACGCCATGATTTTGGGGACGTGGCTGGAATCTTGCTCATAATGGCACCATCTTGGGGTTGGACATACTCGGCTTTGATATTCATTCGGTACTTCGATCCTCGAGCCTTGTACTCTGTCATCATGCTCGAGCTTGGCTCATTGAGCTCAAACTTGACCCATCCTGAACTCGGGCTTAAGACGACCCCTCGAGCCCGTGAAATTAGGCGTACCTGATTTCGACCGTACACAGATAGTGCCCGCATTTCTTAGAGTAAGATGATAAGAAACAATTTGATCCTCGACCCTCCATTGGCTCGATCATGATGTCAATATCGTGATGTCAGCAACTAATGTGATTGAAAGGTTGCTTCTGCATAGTTCCCAAGGTCATTAAATGGAGGCGACTGATGGTCAGCCATTTGGTTTCCCCAAACCGTTAATGCGGCCTCTATAAAAAGGCTAATTTCACAATTTTTCCTTCTCAAGTCATTCTCAAAACCTCACTAGTTTCTTTATTTTCTTTGAGTTCATCCTTTTCTCAATTTGCTCTTGCTACAGAATCAACTCCTTCTTCTTCTTTTGAATTTTTCAACAACAATGGTTAAAAAATCTAATACCGTCCCTCAAAAAGAAAAAGCTTCCTCATCATCACGACTGGCCAGAGGTAGAACGGTGGCGCCATATCGCATCGAAGAGTGCATTCCCGGGCCATGCAAGCTAACTTCCGATATAAAATTAAAAAACCTACATCGACACCAGGCCGATGTGAGCCCATGTCTCAATATATCTTCTCGATAACTGAAGATGAACTTGAGCAGGTGAAACATGATTGCAATTGGGAGAATAAGGATGTTGTGATCCCTTCCCCCAAAGAGGACATCACCACCCATAAGGTAGGGTACCTAAGCGTGTATACCTACCCTTTCACCTTGGGTCCCGTGGATCTAGTCATTCTTGATTTCTACTGCCAATATCAGGTGACGCTCGGCCAGATCTACCTTTCTTTCTGGCGCATCGTCAATTTGATCTGGTATTTCTCGGGCCAGATTGATGGGATGCCTTTTACCCTCGACCACTTGATTAGACTGTACAACCCTCACCTTTATAGAGGAGGCCTGATAAAGCTTCAGCGTCGATCCTTGTAGTCGCTTTTTTCTAGAATCGATGAGGATAAAGACCGAGGGTGGATGAGTCGGTTTGTCCGAATCGGGACTTTCGGTTCAATTCTTGCTGAGTGGATGCCATTCCCCAAGGAGTGGAACATGCAACGTAAGTACATATTTATTGATGATTATCAATATTCTGCTTTCCCTATTCTTCCTCGATTTAACTCCCTCTTGATGATGCAGCCGCCCCTCGGTTCCCTGGTGCGATTCCGGACCTTGCAGGTTGAGTCCATCAACTGGCCTCCACCTCTTCATACGCGGAACACAATTGGTGTGATTTGGCCAAGGGTTGGCGGGAAGCTAAAAACCATGGTGAGTTCCCTTGTTCATATATTGGTGTTTCTCAGTGACATACTACCTTCACTCTTACGTAGGCCTCAGATACGTCATTGCTACGCCACCGCCCCCACCCGGTGAAGAAGAAATCCCAAAGCCAACCAAGGAGAAGAATAGGAAAAGGGCTTCACCCGTGAGTTCTCCGAAGCCCAAGAAAAGTAAGGACGAAAGCCTAGGGCTTATCCCTAGCCCTATATACAGAAGCGGTCCATCATCTTCGGGATGATGACGATGAGGGAAAAGATGATGACTGCCTGCTGGTAGCTCGAAAAAGAGGAAGTATTGAGGCTTCGAGATCCGCTGAACCAGTGATGGCGATGCGGTTTACTCTCGAGCTGAAGAAAATATGGAGGAGAGTTCGAGCAAAGTCCCCGAGCCATCTGGCGACAAAAGTGTATCCCGTCATGGAGGACATTTGGCAGGAGAGCCTGAGGATCCTAATTTTGACTTTCGAGGCCCTCCAAAAAGAAGACAATGTCGAGTGAATCACTTAGGATAATTAATGTAGATGAATTGTCGTCGGGCCCTGTGTTATTGGAAGAGCAATTCCGAGATGCCCAGGCCGTGAGGACTCCTGTTGTAGGAACGACCCATGAAGGGAGTGATATTTTGCAGAGTGTATTAAAGGGGTCAAAGATGATCCCAATCCTAATGCATCATTCATCTTTGATGAAGCTCAGCGGCTTCTCAAACAAGTAAGTTTCTGCCTTCATACTTATGCTTGAGTTTTTTTCTTATTTTCCTAAGTCTAACTCCTTTTCTTTGGGTAAAGTCCGTGGCGCTTCATCGACAAGCATTTTCAAAATATCGTACTGAGCTTGCCCGATGCGAAGCTGAGCTCAAGAACTGGTGGAAGAGAGAGATAGACTTAAACACCTCTATGTACAGTAAGATGAGAAGGTCAGGGATCTCCGAATTGAATTGGCGAAGGCTCGTCAAGAACAAACTGAGCTTATTGAAAAGGTAATGTAGCCTTTGGGAGTCTATTATGTATTCGTTCGATTTAGCAATTAACACTTTAACTTTGCTGGCCTAGTAGAAGGGCGAGCTGGTGAAGCAGCTTTAAGAGGAGCTCAAGGTGAAAGAGGTTGAAACCCTGGGGTGGAAGCAAAACATAGAGCGTCTCGCCTCAGAGAAAGATACACTTTGGGACCAGATGACTTTGATTGAGCACTAGCTTCAAAATGTAAAGGGGAAAGCCTGGCCGCCGAGCTTGTGAAGGCCAAATCTGATGCAGTGGCGCTTGTGTCTTCTTACCGAGTTGGCGCTGAAGCTGCTAATATTCAGGCTCAGGAGATATCCATTGTAGCTGAAGTCAAATTATCATGTGCTCTTGACCATGCCAGGCGACAATCCCGGAGAGAAACTCTCGAGGACGTGCACGCTCGTGGATTCTACCTCTCAGTTGATATTGAAAAGGTTTGGAGGACGAGGCTGCCACATTACTTTCTGATGATGAAGATTCCACCAGTGGCTCTAAGAACGGAGGAGATGAGGATGAAGTCCCTGAGGAGGAGATTCCAAAAGATGCAGCTCTCAAAGATACGGCTCCCGAGGGTGCTGTTCCCAAGGATGTGGCTTCCAAAGTAGATTAGGCTTTTTTTGTCTTTTGTTTGTGTATAAGGCCCCTTGTGGGAATTGTAAATACTCTTTATGAATATAGGGAATTCTATTTCTTTTTGCTTTATCTCTAATTTGTATTGAATTCTGCATCGTTTTTATTTGTGAAAAATTTAGATGTTACAACACCAAAAATCAAGTGAGCACTGTCTCGGGCTTAGAATATAATAAACCCTTAGGTTTTTTAGTGATCAATGGGAGATCTTTGAACTTATAATAGAATACCTCTTACGGTTTTTGTTAATCCTTGAGCTATTCTTAAGTCGATTTGATACGAGCTCGGGACGATGGGACTTTTGAGTCCAAGTTGAGTGAGAGCAAGGTCTCGAACTCTACATGTTGCGGCCCTTAGGATCTTTTATATTGGCCCTTAGGCTCTTTTAGGTTGGCCCTTAGGCTCTTTAATTTGGGCCAATTCTGCCTCTGAGATGGCTATTAACTTTTCCCTCTTTTCGGCTAAAAGACTTACTGAAAATTTTCTTATACCTTAACATGTATTTTTTGTACCCGTTGGGTTTTTCGAGGGTGCAATCTATCAGAACCCGTTCGTGTTAATACCTCTTAAGGCTTTTTCAAAGGCTGATGTTATCGAAGCCTTTAAATTATTCGAAGGCTGATTTTATTGAAGCCCTTTTTTTATTTGCTTTTGCTGAGGGTAGACTTATTTAACCGGTTTTTCAAAGTATTTGAAGGCCTTTAACTTATGGAAGAAGTCATATGTCTCGGAGCCGTATTTTTTTGTTTGTAGCATTTTTATATGACCGTAGTCTTTAATATGGTCGTAGCCTTCGGGTGTGTCTCTTAGACTTGTTTCTCGATAACCTTTCAAACTTGTCGAAAAGGTTAGTCCCCGAGTATGATAGCCTTGGACTTTGCATCAGGGGATGCCTTTTTGAGGTCTTATAAATTTGAGTTTTAGATATTCGAATGTATTGACTTTCGATAATAGTCCTCGAGTATTTGAGGTGTATTTGCTTTTTGGCCCTTGAGCTGTTTCTTACAGAATTACAAGTATGTAGCTCGTATAATAGTAGACTTCTTTGAGACATAAAATGTTTTGGTACAGAGAGAATGATTCTTCGAATAATTTGATATATGCGTAAATGTTTTGCCATCGGGGTTCTGCCAACGGGGCTCGACTATTCTATATGGACACGGTTTATCCGAGCGTTTGGACCATTACAAAGTTTTCCTATCGAGTCCCTCTTTGGCATGAAGCTTTTTCCTCGAAAATATAACCTCCGAGGGTGATGCCCCCTAGTATTCAAGGTTGATTGAAAAGAAGCCTTGGATACTGTTGAATTCTCCTTAGGTAGTACATAGTTGTTGCCTCGTTAAAAACCACGTCGGAAAAACCCATTTGGAACAAAATCCGATCTAAGGAAAGAAGAGTGCAACACATGCTTTAAAACCTAAGGTATTCGTGTAAGAAAGTGCCCCCAATGTCTTCGATTGAACGCCTGCAACGAGTTAGTCTTAAATTCTAATGGAAAAAGTAGAAGGTTATACCTTAGCAGTAATATCGTTTAAGAAGTGATACGTTCCAATTGTTCGCCCCCCATCGTGCTAAGTTTGTAAGATCCTTTACCAATAACTCCTTGACTCGGTACGATCCTTCCCAATTCGGGCCTAGTTTCCCTTCATTCGGGTCTCGAGTATTGAGGATGACTTTTCGTATAACTAAGTCCCCGTTCCAAAGCATCGAAAGTTAGTCCTTCTATTATAATATCTCTCGATTCTTTGTTTCTATGCCGCCATCCGAACAAGTGCAGCTTCTTATTTTTCATCTAGTAGTTCGAGGCTGGTATTCATAGCCTTGTGATTTGACTCTTCTGATGCATGTTGAAATCTAGCGCTAGGTTTCCGACCTAGATCGAAATCAAGGACATAGAGCCGTATACTAATGAGAGCAGGGTCACCCTTGTTCTGGACTTCAATGTTGTTCGATACGCCCAAAGGACCTCAGGCAGAACTTCTCTCCATTTCCCTTTAGCGTCGTTCAACCTTTTCTTCAAGTTTTGAATGATAGTCTTGTTTTTTGATTCGGCCTACCCATTCCAGTCGGATGATATGGCATCAATAAAATCTTTTTTATTTTATGTGCTTCGAGGAACTCCTTTACTTTGCTGCAGTTGAATTACTTGCTATTGTCACATAAGATTTTTGCAGGCATCCCGAATCGACACACGATGTGGTCCCAAATGAAGTCAATAACTTTTTTTTTTCTGACCTTCTCGAAGGTCTGTGTTTTCACCAATTTAGAAAAGTAGTCAGTCATAAACAAAATGAACTTAGCTTTACCTGGGGCCATTGGTGGGGGCCGACGATATCCATTCTCCATTTCATGAAAGGCCATGGGGACAGAACTGTGTGAAGCTGCTCTCCAGGCTGATGAATCATCGATGCAAACCTTTGACATTTATCACATTTTTTGACAAACTCCTTAGTGTCTTTTCCCATACTATCCTAGTAATACCCTGCTCTAATAATTTTGCAAATTAAAGACTCGGGGACAGAATGATTCCCACAAGTGCCTTCACGGATTTCTCATTGAACATAATCGGTATCCCCCAGCCCTTAACATACCGCCAATGGTCCATCGAATGTCCTCCTATACAATGTTCCATCTTCATCTAACGTGAACCTAGAAGCCTTGGTTTGTAGAGCCCTCGAATATTTGTGATCCGATGGTAGCTTTCCATTTTTCAAATACTCGATATACTTATTCCTCCAATCCTAAGTCAAACTTGTAGAATTTATCTCAGTATGACCCTCTTCGACCACAGATCTCCATAATTGAACGATATTCCCCGGTATAATATCATCTTCTTCAACTGATGACCCCAAGTTAGCAAGTGCATCGATCTCACTGTTTTGTTCTCGTGGCACATGATCTAGAGTTCACTCCTTGAAGCGGTGCAAGGTTACTTGTAATTTGTCCAAATATCTTTGCGTCCCATCCCTCTCAAGCTTCAAAGATTTTATTTACTTGATTTACTACCAACAGAGAATCTCACTTGGCTTCAATGATTTCGGCTACCAAGCTTTTAGCTAGATCAAGACCTACAATCATGGCCTCATACTTGGCCTCATTATTAGTCAACCTAGAGTTTTAATAGATTGTCTAATAGTGTTAGCTGTAGGTGGTTTCAAAACAATGCCAAGCTCACACCCTTTCACATTTGAGGCACCATCCATGAAGAGGGTCCATACCCCCGATGATGTACCTGATTTAATAGAAGTTCTTTTTCTACTTTGGGTGCGAGGGTTGGTGTAAAATCAGCCACAAAGTTAGCTAAGATTTGCGACTTGATAGCCATTTGGGGTTGATATTCGATATCGTACCCGCCAAGTTCGACTGCCCATTTGCTAATCGGCCTGGTAGTTCGGGCTTATGAAAAACATTTCAGAGAGGATAAGTGGTTAACACACATATTGGGTGATACTGGAAATATGGCTTTACTTTTCTAGATGCACTTATTGATGCAAATGCTTATTTTTCTATGTGCGGTTATCTAGTTTCAGCATCCCCTAAAGTCCGACTAACATAATAAACAAGGAATTACGTACCTTACTCTTCTCAAACTATTACCCCACTTACCGCTATATCAGATATTTCGGGGTCCATGCAAAATCCTTTTTCTTTTTGAGCAAGGAAAAAAACCTGTGGCTTCGATCCGACGAGCTCGAAATAAATCGACCCAAGGTGGTTATCCATCCTGTTAAACTTTGTACAACTTTCACACTATCTACGATAGTGATATATTCTATGGACTTGATCTTTTCGGGGTTGATTTCGCTCCCTCAATTTGATACCATGAAGCCCAGGAACTTGCCTGAACCGACCTCAAAGGCACATTTTTCTGGGTTAAGCTTCATGTTATACTCCCTCAAGATTTTAAATATTTTCTACAAAAGAGTTAAATGGCCCTCTGCGCGCAGGGACTTAACCAACATATCGTCAATGTAAACTTCCATTGATTTACCTATCTGTTCCTCAAACATTTTGTTAACTAGGCGTTGGTATGTAGCTCCAGCATTTTTTAGCCCGAAGGGCATTACATTGTAGCAGTATTTTCCAAACTTAGTGGTAAACGAGGTCTTCTCCTGGTCCTCCGGGTTCATCTGAATTTGATTGTACCCGGAGTAGGCATCGAGAAAGGTAAGGATCTCGTGGCCGGTCGTGGCATTGATCATGCGATCAATGTTAGGCAGTGGAAAAGAGTTTTTCAGGTATGCCTTGTTCAAATCCTTATAATCTACGCACATTCTCAGTTTGTTCCCTATTTTTGGGGCTACAACTAAGTTGGCTAACCATTCGAGGTACTTCACCTCCCGAATAGACTCTATTTTAAGAAGTTTAGTTACCTCAACCTTTATGATGCATGCTTTACCTTAGACCGGAGCCTTTTTTTTTTGCTTTACTGGTTTGAACCTGGGGTCGAGGATTAGCCGGTGCGATATTATTTTCGGTGGGATCCCTGTCACGTCTAAATGGGACCAAGGAAAAAAATCCATGTTATTGATAAGAAATTGAATCAGTTTTTTCCTGAATTTGGGGGTTAACCCCATTCCCAGGTATGCCTTTTTTTTTGGGCGTGTACTTGATCAGTATGACCTGTTCCAGTTCCTCGACCGTTGAATTGGTTGCATCTGACTCTTCAGGAACAATGAAAGTTCGCAGAGTAAGGAAATCCACATTTTCTTTTTCGATTACCTGTTCGAGGCTAGGGGCGGTGATTGCTATTTGGCCGTTTGCTTATCTTTTGTGCTTGATTTTTTCAAGGTCGAAGCCACTAGTATCAATGTTACCTCTTCAACTACAAACATCTACTTTGCAGCGTGTTGTTCTCCATAAACCATTTTCACACTATCTACTGTTGGGAATTTCATTATCTGATAAAGGGTCGAAGGTACGGCCTCATGTTGTGAATCCATGGCCTGCCAAGTAGTGCATTGTATCTCATGTCGCCTTCAATGACATGGAACTTTGTATCTTGGATGGTCCCGTCCACATTCACGGGTAGGATTATCTCCCCCTTCATTGTTTCGATTGCCATGTTGAAGTCATTTAGGACTCGAGATACATGTACAATTTGGTCTTGTAGGTCGAGCTGCTCTACGACCCTCGATCTGATTATGTTTGCTGAGCTACCTGGATCCACCATAACACGTTTAACTTGAACTTTGTTTAACAAAATAGAAATTACTAGGGCATCACTGTGTGATTTAGATATGCCTTCCGATTCCTCCTCATTAAACAATAGTACACCCTCGGGCTCATAACATCGAGTCCATTTTTCTCTGGTGATTGACACCTTGGTACGTTTGAATATAGTCCCTTGTGGAACATCGACACTGCTAACGATCATATGAATTACATGTTGCAGTTCTTCCTGCTCATTTTTTCTATTTGCATCTCTTTCCCTGAAGTGATTCTTAGCTCGATCATTGAGAAACTCTCGGAGATGACCCTCATTGAACAATCGAGCTACCTCATTCGTTAGCTGCCTGTAGTCTTTGGTCTTATGGCCATGTGTGCCATGATATTTACATATCAAGTTTGGATTCCTTTTGAGAATGATTGGTTTGTATAGGCCTGGGTCACTTGGTGTCTTTGATTCTTTCAATAGCTGACATGATCCCCGATAACTGAGGTGCTTCTACAGGATCGGTGTGTTTATCAAAACCGTTCTTACTTGTAAGTCCCCGAGAGCTTTGACCTCAATAATTTCTTCGATCGTTCTGAGGAGCATTACGCTCCGAGCCATTATTTCTCCGATAGACATATGGTTGATACCGTTCCCTGTTTGATCATGGTTCCTTATCTGTATCCGTCAAGGTCTTAATTGCCAATCTATTAGGATGAACTGAACCTGAAGGGGATCCCAACTGGTCGTCCTAGACCCTTATCTTCGATTGGTAACGATTATGTACGTCTGACCAAGTCACAACTGGGTAATCAATCAAATTTTATTTCAACTGTCATGATGCAATCGAACGCCGCTCGTTCAATCCTTACATAAAATCTTGTACAACCCAATCATTCGATATCGGTGGTAATTCCATTCGCTCCATTTGAAATAAGGACATGAACTCCCTTAGCATCTCATCATTCCTCTGTCTTATCTTAAAAAGTCTGATTTCCTTGTCGCAACCTTTCTGTCCCCAACATGTGCTTTCACGAAGGCGTCTATTAACATAGAAAACGAATCGATAGAGTTAGGTGGCTAGTTCTGATACCAAATCATGGCTCCCTTTGATAAAGTTTCCCTATATTTTTCAACAATACTGACTTGATCTCATCATCATTTAAGTCATTTCCTTTAATCCCGCAAGTATATGAGGTAATATGTTCATTAGGATCAGTTTTCCCATTATATTAGGGTATATCGGGCATAGAAAATTTTTTAGGAATGGGCTTTGGAGCCACACTCGGAGGGAATAGATTTTGTATGAATTTCTTAGCGTCCAAACCTTTCAAGATCGGGTATGCCCCCGGTATTTGATCAACACAGGAGTTATAAGTTGCTATTTTTTGTTGTTATCCTCAATATTTTTCTCCCCAGACTCGATTCTCTTGTGAGTTCCTCGAGCATCCTTATAATTGTGGGGTCAGTCTCTAAACCATTACCATTTGATCTCTCTAGCACCGGCTCAGTACGTTGAGTGTTTTTTGGTTTGACTGTACTTGGAGTTTTGGGCTGACTTTGAAGCTGAGCGATAGCAACCTATTGAGCTTGAAGCATCTCGAATATTACTTGGAGGCTGATTCCCCCCATCTTCTATACCATGTGTTCCTTGGCCACCATATCGGGCTTCCCTGCGTACACTTCCCCCGGGGTATGTGCCTAAATCTGCTTTTGAAGCAATATGTGAACTAACATTGACTGGTTCCACATTTAGCACTTTCCTAGGGTTAATCGGTGGTATACCGTCTCCTAGAGTAGCTACATCGTCGTTTTCGTATGAAATCCAAGACCAATATCGCCGTGTACAGATGCATTTCTTGAGTTTGACATGTTTTATCTTGAGAACAAAAAAAATTTTTGAGAAGAACAAGTGTGAAAATAACGTGTGTTATCAGAATCAGTATGAAAATAACCACTATTATCTTTAGTCCCATGGCGGGCGCCAAACAGTTTACCTAAAAAATGCGAGTAATAATTGAATTTGTTTATGATTTTAAAGATATGCGATTTAGTTCAATACTAGTTAATAACTGAGAAATCTAACGTAGAAATGAAGGAAGTAAGTGAAATCAACCCAGTGCGCAAGCCAGTCTCGACCTCGAGCTAAGGTGGCCTCGAGGTTGGTAAAGAACAACAAAGTAAGAGCAATAACGTTAAAGGACAATTTTGATGAAATATGAGCAAGAAAGTAAGAGAGTATATTCATTGCCAATGATTGATAATGGTTACAAATGATTGGGATCCCCTTTATATAATAGAGGAACCCTAAATAAGGTACATTTCTATTTACAATAAGGAATCTTATTGGGAGAACTGTCTAACCTCCTAGTACGGATTCGTACAAATCTATTCTGGAATTTACGCCATGATTTTGGGGACGTGGCGGGAATCTTGCTCATAACGACACCATCTCGGGGTTGGGCATACTCGGCTTTGATACTCATTAGGTACTTCGATCCTCAGGCTATGACGACCCAAAGGGTCATCACGTATTTTTAATTGACTTCTATGTCCCCGAGGCCTTGAAAACCTTATTTAGAGTTGCCTCATTTTGCGTCCGCAGTCCAAACGCGTAGCCGGAAATCTTAAATATGAAATTATGTGAAAAATGCTAAGTTTTGATGTTAAAATGAATAAATTTGATTTTGGTCAATATTTTGGTCAAACGAACCCGGACCTGTGATCTGACGGTCTCGGAGGGTTTGTAGGAAAATATGGGAGTTGTGCGTATGCCCGGAATCGAATTCCGAAGTCCCGAGCCCGAGAAATGAATTTTTAAAGGAAATTGTTTTTATGAAATGTTTAAGAAAATTGGAAATGAAATTTTATTAGAAGGCGATGGTATCGAGCCCGTATTTTGGTTCCGTTGCCCGGTACAGGTCTTATATATGTTTTAAGTCCTTCCGGTAAAGTTTGGTTAAAATCGAACGTCGTTTGACGTGTTTCAGACTTAAAGTTCTAAATTTGGAGCTTGATGAAGTTTGAGAAAAATTCTTGATTTTGAGGTTTGATTCTTTGTTTTTGAGGTTATATAGGCGATTTTATCACACAGATAAGTTAATATGATATTGTTGAGTTAGTGCATATGCTTGGTTGGAAGCCCTAAGGGCTCGGGAGTGTTTCGGATTGATCTTTGGCTTAAGAAGTGTTGCAGGTTTTCTGCTGTTAGTGCTCAAGGATTTTACCCTTCACGTTCGCGTGGCCCACTTGTGAACACGTAAGGCAAAGATCCCAGGTGCACAGTTTCTTCACCGTGAACGCGAGAATTGGGACGCAAATGCGAAGCTCAAGGGGGAGACCCTTCATGAACGGGACCCATCACTTGCTAACGCGTGGTACAAGGGGAATGGGTCACCAGTTTTTCTACGCGAACACGAGGCTCCAAGAGAATTACTATCCGAGAACGCAAGCCACTATATGTGAATGCGAAGGCCTGTAGGCCTGACTTATCAATAACACGTGAGTCAGTCATGAACGCGATGAAAAATTTCACCAGTTATTTTTAAAAACCCAAAATAGAACCCTTACGAGATTTTTAAAAAATTTCAAAAGTTCCTTCTTCTCCAAAGCTCTAGGGAAATTTGTGAAGCATTTTCTCTCCATAACTTCTTGGCTAAGTAATCTCTAACTCGTTTTCTTCCATTTTCACCAACATCTAATGAATTTCTAGGCCTAAAACATATGGGTAGAAAATTAGGTATTTGGGTAGAGTTAGGGCTTTTTGATTTTTCTTGATTTAGACCTCGTTTTGGGGTCGAATTTGAAAAAAAATTATATATTTGGGATCGTGGGTGAATGGGTAATTTGATTTTGGTTCGAACCTCGTGTTTTGATCAAGCGGGCTCGGGGTCAATTTTTGAGTTTTTAGGAAAAATGATGGAAAAGCTATAATTAGGCATTAGATTCAAATTGTTAAGCGTTATTTGATGTTATGAAGTCATTTATGTATAGATACAATTGAATTGGAGCCGAATTCGAAAGGAAAGGCGGTTATTGAGGATTGAATTGGCCGTGAAAGTTTGAGGTAAGTATTTGGTCTAACCTTAGCTTGAGGGATTAGGAGTTGAGTCCTAGTTGCTATGTAGTAATTGTCGAGTACGACATATAGGCATGGTGACGAATATCTATACGTTGGTGTCTAGCATGACCATGAGTCTTTAAATTGTGAATATCTTTATTTCGTTGTACTCCTCTTGCCTTGGTGATGATTCCTATTTGTTATGAAAAGCTTGTGAAAGGAAATTGTGACCTATGAAAATCAAGGAGCATTGGCTCAAGTTATATTACAATTATGAAAGTATATGAAATGATTGAACCCTTTGAAGCATTGGCTCAAGTGGTAAAGTGAGATATGAAATAAAAGTGAAAGAAAGAGAAAGAGTATTTAAATTGCTCCCTTGTCGTGATATTGTTGCTTATTGGTTATTTTTCCTTACCAGGACGATGAGATTATTGATATTGTACCCTTGCCGGGATTTAATTGTTTAATTGTGTTCCCTTAGCGATATTTTTATTATTATTTTGTTTACTCCCTTTGCCCCTTGCTTGTGATTGTTGTTTGGGTGAGGAAAAGTGTTAAAGCACGAAGGGTGATGTCGTGCATTGTTTGTTTATTGTGAGGAAAAAGTGTAAAGCGCGAAGGGTGATGCCATGCATTGTTTGCTTATTGTGAGGAAAGAGAGTAAAGCACGAAGGGTAATGCCGTGCTGCATGATGTACCATTCCATTTCGATTTCATTGATTATATGTGAAGAAAGAGAGTAAAAGCACGAAGGGTGATGCTATGCATGTTTTATTATATCATTGCTTGGTGAGGATGAGAGTACAAGCACAAAGGGTAGTTTCCGTGCACTTGCTGTTTTCTGATTCTTTATTGATGTCTGAGTTGTGTAGTTTCTTTCTTTACTGGTTTACTTTTACTTGGAATTGTTACTTCCCCCATAGAATGCTCCCCCTCCCATATTAATTAGTTATCTCTGTATCTCGATTTCGCTGTATATGGGGTAGTCTGGTCTAGCCTTGTCACTACTTCGCCGGGGTTAGGCTTGGCCCTTACCAGCATATAGGGTCTGTTGTACTGATACTACACTCTGTGCTCTTTTGCTCAGATTCAGGTACCAGAGCAGTATACGGTGCGCATCAGTAGTTTGGGAGCTAGCCTTAAGTCCATGAGATCCCGAGGTAGTCCTGCAGGCGTCCGTAGGCCCGACATCTCTTCTACCTATTTTGATGCACTGTTTCCTCTTATATTTGAGACATATTTCATTTCCTTGTTTTAGAGATTTGTGTGTAGCACTCTTAGATAGTCCGTGAATGTTGTGACACCAGTTCTGGGTAGAGGCATATGTGGATTTTTTTCCTTATTATTTTGGTTTATATCGTTTAAGTCTTCCGCTAAATTACGAATTCTGCTATTGTTTAATTGTTTATTACCTGTTAATTAAATTGGTAAAAATGGATTTTAAACAAAAGCATTTATGGATTCTAAATATGTGGCTTGCCTAGCTTCTACGAGTAGGCGCCATCACAAACTCCCAGGGTAGGAAATCCGGGTCGGGACAAGTTGGTATCAGAGCTTTAGGTTACATAGGTCTCACAACTCACCGACAAGCTCAGTAAAGTTTGAGGGATCGATACGGAGATGTATGTATTTATCCCTAGAGGCTACAGTGTTAGGAAAAGTTTCAAATTTTTTCTTTCTTGTCGTGCGGTTTGGTTTCGCAAAGATAATTGAATTTCTACTCTATTCTTTCGCAGATGGCGAGGACATGAGCTTCCTCATCTACCGCTCAGCAATCCGATCCCCCAGTAGCAGCACCTACTAAGGGCAGAGGGCGAGGCTGAGGCCGTGCTAGAGGCCGAGGTAGGGGCAGAGCTCAGCCCCGAGTAGCAACAGCAGTGGCAGAGCCTCAGGTTGATTTTGACGAGGAGGTTCCGGCCCACGCAGTTCCGGTGGGCCCAGCTCAGGTCTCAGAGGAGTTTATTGCTACCCTAGTTCTTCAGGATGCTCTGGTCTGATTGGTGGGCCTCATGGAGAGTGTTACCCATGCAGGCTTGCTTCCTGTAGCACCGACCACTTCTCAGGCTGGAGGAGGAACGCAAACTTCTCCTACTCATACTACGGAGCAGGTAGCTCCCTAGATTCAGACTCTAGTAGTTCAGCTAGTTGGAGAAGCTCAGCCGGGTATGGTAGCCTAGGCCGGTGATGGAGCAGCTATGTCTGCCGATGCTTTGTGGAGATTGGATAGGTTCACCAAGCTCTTCACTACTACCTTCAACGGTGTATCTACCAAGGATCCTCAGGATTATCTGGACAGCTGCCACGAGGTTCTTCGGAACATGGGTATTTTTGAGACCAGTGGGGTTGATTTCGCTATATTTCGCCTGTCTGGATCCACCAAGACTTGGTGGAGGGATTAGCTAGACCAGCGGGGTCACCAGCCTTGACTTGGGATCAGTTCATGTAGCTATTTCTGGAGAAATTTCTCCCTATTACACAGCGAGAGGCCTATCGGAGGCAAGTCTAGTGTGTCTTAGCAGGGATCTATGACAGTCATCCAGTACGAGAACAGGTTCATTGATTTGGCTCGCCATGCTCTTATTATACTTCCTACTGAGAGGAAGAGGGTGAGACGGTTTATTGATGGGATCATTTAACCTATTCGTCTCCAGATGGCTAGAGAGGCCAGAAGGCGGCCAATGTGGCCCGGAGAATTGAGATGGTATTATTGCAGGGGGTGGTCATGGGGCAGACATGAGACCCCGTCAGTTAGGAAGATTCAGTGGTGCCTCGTCTGGAGGCAGAGATTCGTATGATATGGGTCATCCTTCTAGGCCTTTCCAGTCAGCCCTCCAGGTTTCTCACAGTGCCTCAAGTGGTCGTGTTTCTCACGTGCACTATTCTGATCAGCAGCCATTCAGTGCACTGCCACTTTAGAGTTTCCATGGTGGTCATTCATTAGTGCATGTGTTTGTTTGGGAGCCTCAAGGGCTCAGGCGTGTTTCAGAGGTATTTCGAAATGGTTTTTGGCTTAAGAAGTGTTGCAGGTTTTCTACTGTTAGTGCCCAGGGATTTTCCCCTTCGCGTTCGCGTGGCCTCACTCACGAACGCGTAAGGCAAAGATCCCAGATGCCCAGTTTCTTCATTACGAATGTGAGAATTGGGATGCAAACATGAAGCTCAGGGGGGGGACCTTTCGCGAACGCGAACCATCACTCCCGAACGCGTAAGGTACAGGGGGAAGGGGTCACCAATTGTTCTACGCGAATACGTCTATGTTCACGCGAATGCGAGGCTCCAGGAGAATTACTCTCCACGAATGCGAGCCACTATACGCGAATGCGAAGGCCTGTAGGTCTGGCTCATCGCAAACACGTGAGTCAATCGCGAATGCGAAGAAGCATTTCACCCAGTTATTTTTAAAAACCCAAAACAGAACCCTTACGGGATTCTTACAAAATTTCCAAAGTTCCTTCTTCTCCAAAGCTCGAGGGCGATTTGTGAAGTGTTTTCTCTGCATAACTTCTTGGGTAAGTAATCTCCAACTCTTTTTCTTCCATTTTTACCAACATCTAATGAATTTCTAGGCCTAAAACATATGATTAAGGGTAGAAAATTAGGTATTTGGGTAGAGTTAGGGCTTTTTGATTTTTATTGATTTAGACCTTGTTTTGGGGTCGAATTTGAAAACAAATTATATATTCGGGCTCGTGGGTGAATGGGAAATTTTGGTCCGAACCTCGTATTCTGACCAAGCAGGCCCGGGGTCTATTTTTGAGTTTTTGGTAAGAATGATGGAAGCTATAATTAGGCATTAGATTCGAATTGTTGCGCATTATTTGATGTTATGAAGTCATTTATGTATAGATACAATTGAATTGGGGCCGAATTCGAAAGGAAAGGCGGTTATTGAGGATTGAATTGGCCGTGGAAGTTTGAGGTAAGTGTTTGGTCTAACCTTAGTTTGAGGGATTATGAGTTGAGTCCTATTTTCTGTGTGGTAATTATCGAGTACGACTTATAGGCATGGTGACGAGTATCTATACGTTGGTGTCTAGCATGACCATGAGTCGTTAAATTGTGAATATCTTGATTTCGTTGTATTCTTCTTGCCTTGGTGATGATTCCTATTTATTGTGAAAAGCTTGTGAAAGGAAATTGTGACCTATGAACATCAAGGAGAAGTGGCTCAAGTTATATTACAATTGTGAAAGTATATGAAATGATTGAACCCTTTGGAGCATTGGCTCAAGTGGTAAAGTGAGATATGAAATAAAAGTGAAAGAAAGAGAAAGAGTATTTAAGTTGCTCCCTTGCCAGGATATTGTTGCTTATTGATTATTATCCCTTACTGGGACATTGAGATTATTGATGTTGTACCGTTGCCGGGCTTTAATTATTTTATTGTGTTCCATTGCCAAGATTTCTATTATTATTTTGTTTACTCCCTTGCCTCTTGCTTGTGATTGTTGTTTGGGTGAAAAAGAGTGTTAAAGCACGAAGGGTGATGTCGTACATTGTTTGTTTATTGTGAGGAAAGAGTATAAAGCACGAATGATGCCGTGCATTATTTTCTTATTGTGAGGAAAGAGTGTAAAGCACGAAGGGTGATGCCGTCCCGCACGATGTACCATTCCGTGCTGATTCTATTGATTATATGTGAGGAAAGAGAGTAAAAGCACGAAGGGTGATGCTATGCACGTTTTGTTATATCATTGCTTGGGGAGAATGAGAGTAAAAGCACGAAGGGTGATGCCGTGCACTTGCTACTTTCTGATTCTTTATTGATGTCTGAGTTGTGTAGTTTCCTTCTTTACTGGTTGACTTTAACTTGGAATTGTTACTTCCCCCGTAGCATGCTCCCTCTCCCATATTGGTTAGTGATCTCTGTATCTCGATTCTGCTGTATATGTATATATGACTGCACAAGTTTATGTGGTAGTCCGGTTGTCGACGCCCCCTTTTTCTCGCAAAATCGGGTTTACGACATTTCGGAGGACAACTCTTTTCCCTTTTGGGATTTGGGTTTTGGAATTTAAGAAGAGTCTCCACCTAATGATTAAGTGCATTAGGACACTAAGGGGTTTTGAATTTAAAAACCAAAGTTCGGGTAAGGGCTAGACATTATCTCGAGGGGAAGGTGTTAGGCACCCCTCAAGATCCACTAGTGTGGTTTCCGGCCATGATACAATTGTGACTTTATATGCAAACAACAAGTAGGCAAACAAGAATTACAAATACAAAGAGGGATTTTCACATAATGGTTGCAAGGGATTAAGGAAGTTGAAGAAGTTGAATTTTGATAAAGGAAGCAGTTTTGAAACTTTCAATAAAAAGAAATTTTACCTAGTTGCTACAAGTTAAAAAACAGTTTAAAAGCTGGAGTTTGGCAAAAATAAATGGACAAATAAGGGGAGGGGTCCTAGGTTTATACATAATATGGATCACCCCACACAACACCCGGTAATCGTTTATACACGTGGTGTTATCGCGTGGTCATCATATCCATATCTACCCTTTCCCACCCCGTTGTCGACGCCCCCTTTTTCTAAACGGAGTTCGGAATCGGGTATACGACATTCGGGAGGACAACTCTATTCCCTTGCGAGAATTGGGTTTCTGAGTTTGAAGAGTCGCCACCTAATGATTATAGTGCATTAGGACACTTTTAAGAAAGAATTGAGATGAAGAACCAAAGTTTGGGTAAGAGCTAGAAATTATCTCGAGGGGAAGGTGTTAGGCACCCATTAAGATCCACTAGTGTGATTCCCGACCATGCTATAATTGTGACTTTAAGCAATGAAGAAGACAAGTAGAAAATAAAGAAGAGGGTTTTCACTTAGTATTGCACACAAGTTTAAGAGTTTGAAAAAGAAAAGGAGTAGAAAATACAGGAAGTTGGTTTGAAGGAAAACTTAAAAAAAAAAGAACAAATAAAAAGGGGAAAGGGGTCCTAGGTTTGTAAATAATATGGATCACATCAATTCAATATCCAGCAATCACTCCTCAGAAAAAGGGTCGCACGTGATATTAGCGCACCGGTCATCATATCCATATTCTACCCTTCCCATCCCGTTAAGGTATTAAAGCGCGGAATGTCTCATTACTTATTGCATGCTAGTACCCGTCCCGATCCTATCAGTCCCAGAGGCATTTGGGACTAATAATCCTAAAGGGAAAGGGGTGTGGAACTTTTTGAGAGTTTTCAAAGGACAAAATACTAAGGCGTCAATCAAAACACATAATGCAAGTAAAGGGGAAAGCAAATAAGTAAATAGGGCTCAAGTAAGCCTCCTTAAATCAGATAAAGCCATAGAGTTTAGCACGTCTTGTACGTACTGGTTTAGTCTTTTTAAGAAAAATAAAGCGATAAACGGACTGGTTCAAAAAATATTTTTAGACAGGAATTCCGCGTTAGGCTCGCTCGAATGAAGTTGTCAAAGGGTGAGCCACTTGATTAATTAACCCACTTTTATCTATGTTGAATAGGACTAGCGATTTCGAAAAGCAAACTGATTATAAAGGGTTACCAGTTTTTATCAGAGTGAAATAAGTTTCAGAAAAGAATGTACTGTTTTGAAAAAAGGTTTAACAGAAAAGAAATGAACTTCAGAGGACATGCAGACTAATTGAAAAAAAAAGAAGTGTCACGAATCTTATCAGAAAGTGTGAGTTTTCAGAAAAATGTTGGTTTGTTTAGAAAAAGGTTTATCAACTTACGAGGTTCAGAAAAATTACAGAAGACTGCCAATTTTACCAAAGTAAATACTATTTTCAACGGTTGATGCTATTTTGAACAAATGAAATGGCTCAGATCCGAAGTTCCTATAGGCATGCTTTCTATGCGTTAACTGATTTTAACACTTTTTAACAGGAGTCTTACAAACATGGTATCTATATGCAACTTTGTTGTTAAACCTACAGTTTACCTAATGGAATTATTATGTGTAGAAATGTAAACCCTTACAAGCATGGTATCTATATGCATAGTAGCAGAATTCAGAAGTTAAATCCTATAGGAATGCTTTCTACGTGTAAAGTTTCACATATTAGAAATTAAATCCTATAGGCATGTTTTCTACCCTTTATGCATAAAAGTAACCCCCCTCCCTTTTTCATTAAATCCCCATGAGTTTTTATAAATTATTACAGACCAGTAAAATAAACTAAAATTAATAATACATCAGAAATTATCAGCTGCATCTAAGGAACCTATGTCAGACTTAGTGTCTAACAATATGAGATTGAACCACTTCCGAGATCAAGATTTCCAAAGCCTTCTCTTATCTAGGGTGTTTTAGAGACCCAAGGAGTTTTAGGAACTCTAGGCAGTGCTTGCACCCAAGATATTAATCAGAATGAGTTATAGTGCAGTGCGGAAGAGCCAGCCCTCAGGTGTCCAAGTTCAGAGGGAGCTCATGGATCCCAAGGCAAGGCTCATAAGAGGGGGGGCAGAACCTAAGTTCTAAGAGTGAGTGCCAGTGCAATAGAGAGGGGTAGGTGGTGTCAAAGCAGGCTGGTGGTCATGCCTAACCATAAGGTAGGCTGGCACACCCCTGACTAAGCCTGTTCAGCCAGCAAATAAGAGCACAGACCTATTAATGGTCAGACCATGGTCTGGACAGTGATTAGGACACTGCCAGACCAAGGTCTCAAGCTCAGAATACATATAAAGGGGAAGGGGAATGGGAATTGAAAGACTTTAGGACTCAGGGAGTCCAGTCCATATACATGAACAACAATGTCAACTGTTGTCATGTTTTCTGAACCATAACTCAACATACAAAAATACTAGGGATAGGGATTCATGTAAGCACAGAGATAAGGAAGTAAGTAAACTTGCAGAGAATTACAGCATAGAGACAGTAAGACAAACAAAGGAAAGGCTGAAGAATAAAAATGTAGTGGAGAGGCTGAAATTAAACAAAGAGAGACATACCAATTGCAGAAGAGTAAGCAGAGAGAAAGCAGGATTCTTTCAGCCAAACCACAATCAGAGAAGAGAACTTTAAGCTTATGAGTTCAGAGAACTCGAATACTTTTAAGCAAATCTGAGTGTATTTGAGAGAAGAAGTAATGACTTGTTGTGTGTGTTAGAAGTCCTTTTTTTCCCTTTTTTCTTGAAAGAGAAGAGGTATAGGTATTTATAGTTTTGAAAACGAGTAGAGAATAGGGTAACAAGTAAGGTCTTAACACAAATATGGAAATAATCACAGTCAAAATCAATTAACACAAGTATTTCCCTCTAATCAAGGGATTACTGCTCAAATAGATACTAACATGATTAATTAAGGAAAGAAATCAATTTGAGAAAGATTGATTTCTGACCATATAAGGGATAGTAAAAGTATAGAGTAAATATTTAAGTCTAAGTACAAAGTATACTTAATTTTGGGAAAGGATTCAACAAAGAAAAATAAGGAAAGGAATCAGTTAAACCTTAATAGGCGAGTAAAATCAGAATTTCACAAGGAAATGTTTTGAAAATCAGTCACGAGTTTGAAAATCAATCACAGAAGGGACTCAGTATATAAATGAAGTGCACAAGTAATAGACATGTGAGGCCAAGATATGGCAAGAGAAAACAACATACAGTAATAGCACAAAATTAATAGACAGCAAGCATTCATAGTATGATAGTCACGTAGGTCAAATTTCATTGGCTTAGTAATAGAGAAAAAGATCAGAAGCATGCAAAAAGACAAGTGAAAACCTTTATGAAAACATAGTCGAGTTTGACAGATAGCAAGAACTCAGAACAAAATAAATCACATAAAGAAAAGAGATGCTGAAGTTAAAGGAAGCGGTTTGAGCAATTTCAAACAGACGAGTTTCACAAACAACCTCAGGAACCCGAATGGACCCCAAAGAACTATGGTTTTCGAAATCAGTCGAGTTTAGAGGCGATAAACAAGTGAAACAATCAAACAGTTTCAGAATCTCAAATAAACCCAAAAATTAGGGTTTTCAACACTAATCAGTAAATCAAACAAATACTAACAGATATACTCAGAAACTCAAACAAATCCCAAGAATTAGGGTTTTCAACACCAATTAAACCTAGAGATGATAAGCAGCTGAATCGAACAAAACATTAACAAACAGACTCAGAAACCCTAATTTGAAATCAAAGGATTTTTGAAAAGGAAATTTGGGGAAAACACTTGGAATATCAAATATATCATAGATATAAACAGATAAACAAAAAACGAACCTCGAATAGGCTAGGGTTTCTGAGAACTCTAGAAATGAGAAAGACTTGGAAGAAACAAGATCAGATCTGGAGTCGATAAGGTCGGAATCAGGCTCAGGCCGGAAATGGCTGGAAACCTCGAATCAACGAAGGTCTGAGTGACGGCCCTCGAAGTCTGGCCTCGAACCTTTAGGTATCAAGCACGTGAGAACAGTAAGGGGTGAGTATAGGTCGTCCATGGCTTGAGCGGCCAAGAATTTTGGTGGGTTTGGGGTTGAAAGCGGTAGAAAGCGATTAGGGTTTCGAGAGAGTTCGAGAGCGTTTGAGAGAAGAGGGAGTTAGAGGTGGCATCTCTGAAAGAATGTGGTAGGGTTTTGGGGTCGTTTGAAATTAAAAAGGAAAGAAAAGATCTTGGCCGTTATCGAAATGATCAACGGCTCATAATCGGGCGGGTTTGGGTAATCAGATCG
Organism: Nicotiana glauca; assembly: GCA_026770625.1. Taxonomy (NCBI): domain Eukaryota; kingdom Viridiplantae; phylum Streptophyta; class Magnoliopsida; order Solanales; family Solanaceae; genus Nicotiana; species Nicotiana glauca. The sequence goes on from MU714246.1 coordinate 67,200, forward strand.
GGGGTCGGGTACAAAATGGAATTGGGTCACTTGATTTGGGGTTTAGGATTGGGTCGAATTGGGGTTTAATTTGGGCTAAAATTGAAATGAAATAGGGCAAGATTTTAAATAGCCATTTTTCTCCATTTTATTTTATAAAAATAGTAAAAGGTTTTTTTTTCTGAAACAAATCGAAGGTACTAAATTGATAAATGTTATACAAGTATTAAATTAAAAATACTGGAAGTAATTTTATAATTGTAGAATGCTGTAAATCATAAAATAGGCTATAATTGTAATTACATGCAATTTAGCTTTAAAATTGCCAAATAAATCTGTAAAAATATGCAAAAATTGCCTTAATTATATTTTGGAATAAATGTGAGAATAAAATGATTTATTCACCAAAAAATGATAATTTTGGGAATAATTATTGAATTTTGTGGTACTAAAATAGGCAATAAATTGGTTTAAAAATCATTAAAAATACCAAAACTCTTGGGAGTGCTTATATATGCACGTATATGCTATTTTAGAAATATTTTAGGTATAAAATTACCTAGGGAAAATTGGGTGTCAACAGCTGCCCCTCTTTACCCGAGGAGGATGAAAGAGTTGTCGGGTAAAGATAAGATGGCCAATTTTGACTGGAAGTGGTGATTGAAAAGAATTTTGACTGAGCTTTGGTCTCTGAGCTGCCTACATATCCCTGGTTTTACAGGAATCAGGCCATATGTAGTTCAGGACTCATTGACGAAATGTGCCGATAGAGGTTTGAAAAGAACGACCATGATGCTTAAGTTGCAAGAGGTATTTGAAATCTAATAGGCTGCGAGAACCGGAGTGGGATCACTCATGCTGAGATTGCTGTTTGATAGCCGGTGTACCTGCAAGTAAGTAATACAAGCATATATCGTGCATAAACGTAAACGTGATGCAAGTTCCCGTTGGACCATGGATACTGTCTTTGGAAGGTTAGGGTGACGTCCTCAGACTATGACGTCCCGGACCATGAAGAGCGTAAATAAATATTTGCAGGATATGAAATGCTGTCCTCGAGCTATGCGGATGGTGCCTCCGAACCATGATGCCTTTGAATAGGTTGGCAATCTTTTAGCCCATGAAATGGAAAAGGTGGCGATCTTTCAGCCCATGAAATGCAAAAGGTGGCGATCTTTCAGCCCATGCAAGAAGCGATGACGTTGCAGCCGGTGTAGAATTTAAGTGAAGGTGGCGATATTGCAGCAGTGCGAGAAAGATAAAGAGGCAATATTTCAGCCATGCGAGATGCGGATGGAGACAGAGCTTAGTCTCGGAAGGCAGATAAGTAGCCTTATGCAGATAATGCAGATGGAGACAGAGCTTAGTCTCGAAAGGCAGAAGAGTAGCCTTATGCAGGATGCAGATGGAGACAGAGCTTAGTCTCGAAAGGCAGAAGAGTAGCCTTATGTAGGATGCAGATGGAGACAGAGCTTAGTCTCGAAAGGCAGAAGAGTAGCCTTATGCAGGATGCAGATGGAGACAGAGCTTAGTCTCGAAAGGCAGAAGAGTATCCTTATGCAGGATGCAGATGGAGACAATGCTTAGTCTCGAAAGGCAGAAGAGTAGCCTTATGCAATGCAAGAATGTAAAAAGGATGAATAGTAGTAAGATCTCTTAGCTAATAGCCGATTATGATATCATAACTGCTGGGGAGGTTGTGTACGGATAACAATTACGGGTAATTGATGATTTTGAGGAGTTGCATTCTTGGGAAAGTATGCGTACATAAATATACTTAACGATACTGCAAGTCGAGTGCCTGCATACAAAGAAAAATCGTGAGTTCTGTAAGGGGGAAAGGTTAGTTCGTCTTCCCCTGGCTCCTGGCTTTGTGTATCATTGGGGGTAGCGTCGCTAAACAACAACAATTCGGCTAATAGTTATGCATGATTTAGTAAATATAACGTAAGTAAAAAATAGTTTTCCTTAGATGAACCAACGACTGCGACGTGGTTCAAGACATTACGACCTCTCTCGCTTCGGAATTTTAAGGGTCCTCCTCAAAATTCTGCCTTCAGTTTACTGGGCAGACACTTTTGACAGCTGCGCTGAACGACTGAAAAAATCATCTTCGAAATTTTGAGGGTCTTCCTCAAAATTCTGCCCTAGTTCACTAGGCTGGCATTTCTGGCGGTGACAAGGATAAAAATCGACTTCGGAATTTTGAGGGTCCTCCTCAAAATTCTGCCCCAGTTCCAATAGCAGGGGGAAAATGGAATTTTTATTAAATTGTGACCGAACCCATAGGGCTGCTTACGTATCCCCTCTTAAACATGAATCAGGTCAGGCGTAATTCAAATTACATCATAAAGGGAATCATAAGTGGTTACACATCGTATCGTTTCACTGCATCTGAATTGATTGGCTTCGGCAAGACTTCTCCGTCCATCTATGCAAGAATAAGGGCCCCTCCGGTTAGAACCCGATGAACCATGTGTGGACCTGGCCAGTTGGGAGAAAATTTCCTCTTGGCTTCATCTTGATGTGGGAATATTTTCTTCAACACCAGCTGCCCCGGTGTAAACTTACTTGGCTTAACTCTTTTGTTGAAGGCTCTGGACATTCTGTTATGATACAACTGACCGTGGGAAACTGCATTCATCCTTTTCCCATCTATAAGGGCTAACTGCTCGTAGAGACCTTTTACCCATTCTGTGTCATCTAACTCTGCTTCTTATATGATCCTTAAGGAGGGAATTTCCACCTCAGCGGGGATGACCGCCTCTGTACCATAAACCAGCATATAGGGAGTTGCCCCAGTTGATGTGCGAACTGTGGTGCGGTATCCTAGTATGGCGAATGATAATTTCTTATGCCATTGTTTGTGCCTCTCGATTATCTTCCTTAATATCTTCTTGATATTTTTGTTGGCTGCTTCTACAGCTCCATTCATCTGAGGCCTATAGGCTGTAGAGTTCTTGTGTTTGATCTTGAATGTTTCACACATTGCTTTCATTAAGTCGCTGTTGAGATTGGAGCCATTATCAGTGATGATTGATTCCGGCATTCCGAACCGACAAACAATGTGGTCGCGGACAAAATCTGTCACAACCTTCTTAGTTACAGCCTTGTATGATGCTGCTTCGACCCATTTGGTGAAATAATCAATTGCCACTAGAATTGACCTGTGCTCGTTTGATGCAGCAGGCTCGATAGGTCCAATAACATCCATTCCCCAAGCGGCAAATGGCCATGGTGAGCTTGTCGCAGTAAGCTCGTTTGGAGGTACTTTTATCATATTCGCATGTATCTGACAGCGATGGCATTTGCGAACATACTGGATAAGTCTGCTTCTATAGTCATCCAAAAGTACCCTGCTCGGAGTATCTTCTTTGCTAAAACAAAACCATTCATGTGCGGCCCGCAGGTTCCCGCATGCACTTCGTCCAATAGCCTGGATGCTTCTTTTGCTTCGACACACCTTAGCAAACCCAAATCAGGAGTCCTCCTATACAGGATTCCTCTAGTGTGAAAGAAGTTGCTGGATAACCTCTGAAGTGTGCGCTTCTGAGTAGTGTTGGAAAGTTCTGGATATTTTCCTATTGTCAAGTACTCCTTGATGTCATGGAACCATGGTTTTCCGTCTGCTTCTTCCTTAACGTGAGCACAATAAGCTGGCTAATCACAAATATGTACCGGGATGGGATCAATGAAATTCGTATCCGGATGCTGGATCATGGATGATAGAGTAGCTAATGCATCAGCGAATTCATTCTGGATCCTGGGGACGTGCTGAAATTCTGTCTTTGTGAATCTCTTCCTCAACTCCTGTATGGGGTGCAGATAAGGAAGTATCTTAGAGTTCTTGGTTGCCCACTCTTCTCGAACCTGATGTATGAGCAAGTCTGAATCCCCGATCACTAGCAACTCCTGAATGTTCATGTCAATGGCCATCTTGAGCCCAGGATGCAGGCTTCATATTCAGCCATATTGTTTGTGCAAGGGAACTTGAGCTTGGCGGATACCGGGTAATGCTGGCTGGTTTCTAATACTAGGACTACTCCTATGCCAACTCCTTTGAAATTTGCGGCTCCATCGAAAAAAAAACCTCCAACCATCATAGGATTCTGCAATATCTTCTCCTATGAAGGACACCTCTTCATCAGGAAAATACGTTTTCAGAGGTTCGTATTCTCCGCCAACTGGATTCTCGGCGAGGTGATCTGCTAAGGCTTGACCTTTGATTGCATTTTGAGTCATGTAAACAATGTTGAATTCACTTAGCAGGATTTTCCACTTGGCGAGCTTGCCGGTGGGCATGGGCTTCTGGAAGATATGCTTCAGCGGGTCCATTTCTGAGCTACCCAAGTCAGAGCAAAACAAGTGCGCTCTAACAGAGAATACCGAGCCTCGTACGTGGTGAAATTCTTACTGAGATAGTAGATGGATTTCTCCTTTCTCCCCGTTTTGTCATGTTGTCCCAGAACACAACCGAATGCTCCATCCAATACAAAAAATAGAGGTCTTCCTAACTCGGGCGGAACCAAGACTGGCGGCATTGATTCTTTGATTCTGTCAAAAGCTTGGACAGGTATTCCTTGATTCTGTCAAAAGATTTCTGACAATCATCAGTCCATTTAGTAGCAGCATTTTTCGTCAACATTTTAAAGATAGGTTCACAAATGACAGTGGACTGAGCTATGGATCGGCTGATATAGTTGAGTCTCCCCAGGAAACTCATGACGTCCTTCTTGTTCTTTGGCGGTGGCAATTCTTGAATGGCTTTGACCTTTGATGGGTCCAATTCTATTCCTCGATGACTCACGATGAAACCCAGTAATTTTCCAGTAGGAACCCCGAATGCACACTTGGCGGGATTCAGTTTCAGATTGTACCTCCTCAGTCTATTGAAGAACTTTCTCAGATCTTCCATATGATCAGTGACCTTCTTGGATTTGATGATGATGTCATCCATATGTACCTCGATCTCCTTGTGTATCATGTCATGGAAGATAGTAGTCATGGCTCTCATATAGGTGGCACCAACATTCTTTAACCCAAATGACATCATTTTGTAACAATACATTCCCTACGGCATGATGAAAGCCGTTTTCTCTGCATCTTCCTCATCCATCCATATCTGATGATACCCGACGAAACAATCAACAAAAGACTGCAACTCATGCTTGGCGCAATTGTCGATAAGAATGTGTATGTTTGGCAAGGGAAAGTTGTCTTTGGGACTGGACCGGTTAAGATCCCGGTAGTCGACACAAACTCTAACTTTCCCATCCTTCTTTGGCACTGGCACGATGTTGGCTAACCATGTCGGATACTCTACTACCCTGAGAACCTTGGCTTTGACTTGCTTGGTAACCTCTTCTTTGATTTTCAAACTCATGTCGGGTTTGAATTTCCTGAGCTTCTACTTTACCGGCAGACTGGTTGGATCTGTTGGCAGTTTGTGAGCTACAATGGACGTACTGAGACCAGTCATGTCATCATACGACCAGTCGAATATGTCCTCATATTCCTTTAAAAACTCTGTGTATTCTTCCTTTTCTGGTGGTGGCAGGTGAACACTGATGCGCGTTTCTTTGACATTTTCTGTATCTCCCAAATTAACGACCTCAGTTTCTTCCAAGTTAGACTTAGGCCTATTCTCAAAATTCTCAAACTCTCCGATGACCTCTTCTGAGTCTATATCCATTTGTTGCATTGTTTCGTTGCAATTCACAATCGTTGGTTCAACGTCAAAGTAAGTAATAGTAATGCTGTGTAAATAGAATAAATAATAGAGAAAATAATAAGAGCGAGATATATGATAAACTGAAATGCTTTGATTAAATTCATAATTGTTTGGAACATCGGAGCTCTTTTCAAAATTAAAGACAATGCGGGAAGAAAATCAACTAGTAAAAAGTAAAATGAGATGCATTGTGCTTTTGTTTAGCCTTGCTACCCCCAAGCTTTCTGGGCCCTGGTGGTTGTAATTGAACAATTTTTGAGGCGTTCTCCTAGGTTCACAGCTTGTATGTAAGGGCCTTCCTCCCATTTCTCCTCGAAAAGAACACAACAGTCCATATCATCATCCTCCAGAAATAGATTCTTCATGGCTGCCAATGCTTCATCTTTCTCTGACCCATATATAGTATCTGCCGGTTGGAAAGTCTGCTCCAGGTGAGGTATTGGATGCTCCAGTGGATAGTAGGGGCCGCGCCATGGTGGCGACCAGTCATCAATCTCATTCCAAGTGTATTCATACCCCAAACCAAATGTAGTACTGTGTTTTTTCAACTTGATGGGTTTGGTGATTCCCTGGAGGTTTTTGCCGAGTCCCTTTCCAGGTTCGTACCCACACCAATTCAGGATACTTTTAATCCTGTTATCCCACCATTTATCCTTATCTACAGCGTTGACCCTTTCAATGTGGTAGTGTGTTTCTCCGCCTATTCTCATTTCTGCCTCCAATCATTGGGATGGTCTGGCGACTATATATGGGGTTGCTACCATCACCATGAATAATTACCTCTTGATGATTCCAATCGAACTTCACTGCCTGATGAAGGGTCGATGCTACAGCTCCAGCGGCGTGGATCCATGATCGTCCCAACAGCAAGTTGTAGGATGCCCGGACATCTATCACTTGAAAGTCAATGTCGAACCATGTTAGTCCCATTTGCAAGCATAGGATGATTTCTCCAATAGTAGACCTTTGGGGCCCATCGAAGGCTTTGACATTGATGGGCCCATCTTTGATCTCGTGCAGGCTCTTCCCCAAGTTTCTGAGAGTTATAAGCGGATGTCGACACCCCTTTTTTCCTCCCTAAGAGCGAGAAATTGAGTTTACGACATTTAAGAAAGACAACTCTATTCCCATTTGGAAATTGGGTTTTGGATTTGGAGAGTCGCCACCTAATGATTATAGTGCATTAGGATACTTTAAGAAGGAATTTGAGATGAAGAACCATAGTTTAGGTAAGGTCTAGAAATTATCTCGAGGGGAAGGTGTTAGGCACCCCTCAAGATCCACTAGTGTGATTCCCGGCCATGTTACAATTGTGACTTTAAAGCAAACAAACATACAAGGTAATTTCACATAAAGGCTGCAGGTAGGTATGCATAAAAATTATTAAACATGCTAAAATTCGAATAGATGAATCCTTAATTATTGGCAAGAATGTCTAAAATGCAGAAAAACGGGATCAAGTAATGAATACCAATTATCAAACAAGGAAGTGAATGGGCGGAAAATTTTAAAGGAAAGGGCAGTATGAAAAATCAGAGGGGGGAAATTTTAATGATTAAAAAGAATGCAGAATTTTAAGAATTGAAAATTGACAATCTAAAAAAAATAAATATGTAAGGGAAAAAAGGGGTCCTAGGCTTGTAAAATACATGGATCATTCATACAACACCGGTACCCAATTGTACGCATAGTGTTATCGTGTTATCATCATCTCCATGTGTACCCTTACCCACCCCGTTAAGGTATTAAAACGCGGAATAATATCATTACTTATTGCATGCTATTACCTGTGCCAATCCTATCAGTCTCGGAGGCAATTGGACTACTAGTCCTAAAGGGAGAGGGGTTGGAGGCCTTTTAAGAGTTTTCAAAGGACAAAATGCTAATGCGTCAATCAAAACACGTAATGTAAACAAGAGGGGAACAAATAAGCAAGTAAGGCTCAAATAAGCCTCCATAAATTCGATAAAAGTCATAGAGTTTAGCATGTATTACACGTACTGGTTTGGTCTTAACTAAATAAAGCGACGAGCGGACTGGTTCAACACATATTTTTAGACGAAAAGTCTACATTAGGCTCGTTCGAATGCAGTTGACTAAAATCGATCTGATTGATTAATTAATCCTTTTGTCTAAGTGTTGAACAGAATGACTGATTATGGAGCAAAGCTACAGAGTAAAAGAAATGAGAGGAGTTTTAGAAAAAGAGCATACTATTTTTTTAAAAAAAAGTTTAATCAGAAAAAGAATTAAACCTCAGAAGACATGCAGGTTAATTTGAGGAAAAGGAATTACAGAAGTTTCAAAAAAATGTAAATTTGTCTAAAAAAATCCGCTATTTTAGTAAAATGCTAATTTTCGAAAAAAGTGAATGCTATTTTGAATGAGTGAAGACAGCTTAGGTTCGAATTACCTATAGGCATGCTCTCTATGCGTTAACTGATTTAACCCCTTTAGACAGGAGTACTGTAGACATGGTAATATACGCAACTCTGTTGTTAGAACTAGTTATTTGCCGAATGACATTATTGAATGCAGAAGTATGAATTCCTATAGGCATATTTTTTACATGCTTAGTTGTTTAATCCTAATTGTTTTGCCTAATGATGTTATTATATGCAGCAATGCAATTCCCTATAGGCATGGTATCTAAATGCTTTATTGCAGAGATCAAGTGTCGAATCCTATAGACATGGTTTCTACGCGTGGAGTTGCACAAATCATAAATAAATCCCTATAGGCATGATTTATACCCTTAGTGCATAAAAGTAACCCCCTCCCCTTTTTACTAAATCCCCGAGTTTATACAAATTATTACAACCCAAAAGAAATAAAACAGAAATTAAAAAGTACATCAGGAATCATCAGCTACATCCGATCAGCCTAATTCAGACTTAATGTCCAATAATATGAGATTGAGCCACTTCCGAGATCCAGATTTCCAAGCCTTCTCTCATCTAGGGTGTTTCAGAGATCCAAGGGATTTCAGGAACCCCAAGCAGTGCATACACCCAAGATGCTAATCAGAAAATTGAGTTGTGCAGTGTGGAAGGGCCAGCTCTCAGGTGTCCAAGTTCAGAGGGAGCTCAAGGGTCCCAAGGCAAGGCTCACAAGAGAGGGGCAGAACTTAAGTTCTAAGAATGAGTGCGAGTGCAATAAAAGGGGTAAGGGAATACCCAGGCAGGATGGCGGTCATGCCCAGCCATAAAGTAGACTGGTACACCCCTGACCAAACCTGTTGGCCAAACATTAGAGAGTAAAGACCTATTGAAGGTCAAGCTGTGGCCTGGGCAGTAACTAGAATATTTTCAGGCCAAAGCTGTTACTCAGCACACATAATAAGGGAATAGGGATAGGAAACTGGCAAAGCTTAGGGCCCAGAGGGTCCAGTTCATATCCATGGATAATAACTTCGAATATTGCCATCTTTCTGAACCATAACTTAAAGCATATAAGGGAACATATGGATGGGATTCATTACAAGAAGTGAGCAGGATATAAGCGTATTGTACAAAGATTAAATGCTTCAGACATGATAGTAAACATGGACATAGAAATGGTAAATAAACACATTGGATTTGAGACTAGAAATAAACTAATACATACCAGTTTCAGAAAGCAAAGAGAGAGCAGGAGTCTTGTAACAAACCATAGTACAGATAGCAAGAACAACTTTATGTGTGAGTGTGATTTTAAAAGAAAACTAGAGCATATGTCGTGTGTGTTTTTTGAAAGAGAAGAGTATAGGTATTTATAGTTTTGAAACGAGTACAGAATAAGGTAACAAGTATAACTTTAATACAAATATGGGTATGATCACAATCTGAATCAATTAACACAAGACTTCCCTTTAATCAAGGGATTATTATTCAAACAGATACTAACAGGGTCAAGATAAGGAAAAAAATCAGGTTGTAAACAGAATGGTTGTTGCCATAAAAGGAGCAGTGAAATCATACGGTAGGTGTTTAAATCTAAGTACAAGATTGTACTTATTTTTGGAAAGGGTTTAGTAAGGCCAAACAAAGAAAGAGAATCAATTAACCCGTGACAGGCGAGTAAAAAAATCAGAATTTCACGAAAGGAAAAGTTTTTGAAATCAATTACGAGTTTGACAAATCGATCACAGAAGGGACTCAGTATATAAATGAATGCACAAGCAATAGAAATGTGAGGCCAAGCTATGGCAAAAGAACAACATATAGTAATAGCTAAAAAAAAACATTCAAAGCATGATAGACAGCTTTCTGTGTTTTATAATAGAGAAGAAGATCAGAAGCATGCAAAGAGTCGAGTGAAAACCATAGTTGAGTTTGACAGGTAGTAAGAAATCCGAACCAAAAGAGTCACACGAAGAAAAAGAGAGTCAAAGTAAAGGAATCACATTGAGAAATTTCAATAGACTAGTTGCACAAACAACTTCAAAGAAATCGAAAAGTCCCCAAAGAAACTAGGGTTTTCGAAATCAATCGAGTTTAGAGGAGATAAACAAATAAATAGATTTAGAATCTCGGATAAACACAAAAAAATTAGGGTTTTTAACATGGTAACTCATATAAAAAAAGAAGGTAAATCAAACGAATATTAACAAACAGACTAAGAAACTCAAACAAAATCCCAAAAATTAGGGTTTTCAACATGCTAACTCAGATAGAAAACATTACAATCAAAACACAGTAAAACATGTCGAGAATCAGAGAAGAGGTTCGAAATAACTTAACATGAAACCCTAGTTGAAGAATAAAGAGTTTTTGAAAGCAAAAATTAAAGAAACTTCTAGAAAAATGCATAGAAAGTTCACAGACACATAGATCCGGAGCAGATATGAAAAAATAAATCGAAGGAACCTTAGAGATTAGGGTTTCATAAGAAACTCAGCACTCTCTTCATTGTGAGCACGTGATTTTTGTCCTATATGAGAATTACTCCCAAAAATCCAAAATAAAATAGTTTTGTTTTGCTTGCAATTTTTTTTTTGCGGATTTTGTGTTATTTTTCTCTTATTGTTTGCACTTGTGTGTGCATGATTATTTGTTTAAACTAATGAAAATACAAAAAATATGTTGCATTTGCATTCTAGGATTTAATTTTGCAATTAGGAATTAATTGAAACATATTTGGTTTTTAAAAGAATGAAAATCACAAAAAAATATGTATTTTAGTCCAGCTGTGTGATTTTGTTCGTAATTGGCGTTTCGTTGTGTTAATAGTTGTAATAGAAGTTAATTTGTATTTTTAACAAGTTAATTTAAGTTCTATAATTTAATTTAAGATTTTTTGGAATTTAATTTTTGGTAATTGGGAATTAAAAAGAAGATAAAAGAAAAGGAAGAAATAAAAAATTCAAAGAAATCGGAACTGGGCCATTTTATTTTGACCAAAATCAGGCCCAAATTTCACCCCTTTACCCGGTCCAATCACCAGCCCAGTTTGCCCCCCCGATCTAATCTGGACCGTCAAACTTCATTGATCCAACAGACCACATTAATCTCACCATTTCAATATACCAAACTCCAAAAATTAGAGCCCTAAACTTCATTTCATCCATAACCCCTTTAGAGGCCATCTCTGTAACCCTCCGCCCCTCCGCCATCGGAAATCGCCTTACGGCGATTCCGGTGGCCCAAACGTCGCCATTTTTACACCAAAGCCTCCCCAAGACTTCCTCGATCCAGTCTCATACTCAGCTTCCCTCGAAAACTAACCCACCTCTTCGAATATCCATTCCAAGTCAGGAACCCTAGTGCCGCCACAAGTTCCCCGGTGGCAGCGCCGAACCAAAACCGTCCCAAATCAACACCCAATAATCCCCTGACCTCCCTCATACTTAAAACATCAATAGATTCTTTCGAATCTTAGTCAAAATCCTCTAATTTCTAATCTAAGAGCGAGCCCTAATTTCCAAACCCCGAATCAGTTGAACGGTGAAGATTCTTTGACCAAACTGGACCTTAGTCTCGTGCTTTCTTTGAAAGCACATGATTAAGGTTCGCTTCAGCCAAAGATGTGGAGGTTTCTCTTATTTGTTCGATATGGACTATTCTCCGGGTACTTCTTTCTCTCTGTTCTTTTCTTTTAAGTTCCTCTAAGTGTTGTTTTAGTTTATTTTTTGGTCGAATCCTCTCATCTCTTCATCTGTTCCGTTTTCTTTTTTTTTTTGATTGGTCAAATTTCGTCAGGTTTAATTTGCACTAGATATATGATAAGAATCTGTTATCTCTAATCAATAAGTGAATTTATTTGTTTAAGTCTATGGTTTAAGTATTGTTCTTTTCTTTTGTGACTATTGCCTTCCTCGTTCATTTCGGATTAGTTCAAATCTAAGGCATTTCATGTTAGTTAACTACTGTTTGATTAGATGAATCATTCGTCTTCATTTCAATGCTGTTCGATTTGGTTTGGGATACGAATACGAACTATCAATGAGTTTGATGTTAGTATAAGTGTGATTGTTGATTCAGCCTCAATATTCTGTTGAAATTCTGTGGGGTATCAAGGTGATGTTTTGTTTCCCTTGTTGTCAATTCATACTTTGTGTTTGTTTGTCTAGTTATCAGGAGGTCTATTTGTTTAGAGTTAGATTCAGTTCATTTAGATAAATTGAATTAGCACAGTGTAGTTAATGGTTATTGGAATTGGTCATAACAGGGGTAGGACAGTAATTTCAGTAGATCCAAGGGGGTAATTTGGGATTTGAAACTTGAAATGAATTAGTGGTCTGTCAAGGAGTACTAGTGAACCTTTAAAATAATAAATTTGTTTAAGAGTAGTGGAGAACAAGACATAATGATATAAATAAAGGAAAAAGGGACTGGAAAGTAAAAACGATGGAGGATAATAATGAAAAGCTAAAAGGATACACATAGTAGACGAATATAGAAGATGGAAAGTAAAAAGAAGTATGGGGTAATAATAAAACATTTCCTTTTTACAACTATAAAGAAAAAAGGGGGCTGGAAAGGGTTTAAGGTTTGTGGTATATAGAAGTAGACTTGGACAGAATAGGGGTCTTCTTTTTGGTCGAAAAAATCAGGGCTAAAAACAGAGAGAGTTTACTTACTTCTTGGGTGGACATTCAATTGAGAGTTTAAAAAAAAAACACCCTTGAGAATCAGTGTTTGAAGTTGTTATTGTTTCACTGAAACTCAGAGTGGTTCTAGTTTGATTTTAGAAAGTTTAGAGTCAAGTTAGGATCTCAATTGATGAGTTGCATGATTTAGCTTAATTTCTGATTGTGAGAGTTTCAGAAGCGTCCTGGTTGGCTTTCAGTGAGGTTGGGTCTTATCCGGATTGGTTTTAAGTCAGTTTGGGTCATTCTGGTTGGTTTTAAGCACTTCTGGATTCCTGGGTTGATTTTTGGGTCTGCTCATTTGTTCTATATTAATGGGAATTGATCACTGCTGTTGCTTGTTTGAATTACTGCTGTAGCTGACCTCTTTTACTTCATTTCTACTCTAATTCCAGGTTCACATTTGAATCCTATATTGCTACAACTTGGAAATTGAAAAATGACTCAGTGAAATCTCTTGTCTGTTTGCCTTCTGGAGTTTTATATTCAAATTGTCATAGTAGTATAATTGGCAGATGATTTGTATTTGTTTAGTTCTATTTAGATTTGTGCTAAATTGGACTGCATATCTAGAACCGGAATTGTTTGTACAATGAATATTAGATATAGTTAGTTGTAGTTAATTTTCTGTAGTAAACACAAGGCTTGTTGGATTATTAGATTAATATGAACAATAGCACTTTTTAAATTGCTGTCCGAAGTTCATGTTATTTCTGTCTGTTCTAAAAATGTAAAGCGGTCTCGTCTATTTGAAAGCTTGAACAATCAGACCGTTAGTGTAGTCCCAGTAGTTAGTTTCACTAGCTATAATTAATATTCTGGAATCTGGTTTCAAATTCAACCTCGTTTGGTGTTGGGAAAAAATCGAATTGTAGCATAACCAAGCGAAATCATTTTTAGATGCATGAGTTAGCTCAAAATCAGCAGTAGTAATAAATTCAAACCTTTTGGGTATAATCAAGGCTAATTATGACGTTGAAATCAATTTGCTAAGCCGAAGTTCAAGCTCTCATTTAGGTTGCCTAATTACCGACAGGCTGTTGGGGACATGTGCGGTTATTTCAAATAAGTTTAACGTGTTTTATTTAAATTGGCAAAGTTCTTTAGTCAGTCATTTAAACTAGGGGTTGGGTTTCGCTTTAGACCCAAGTCCTTTTCAAATAATTCTGCACAGGTTCAATTTTGTTTGATCTTGAGTCATGTAATTAATTAGGACTTTTCTTCATTTTAGAGAGAAATAACTAGAAAACCATAGTCGCTTTAGGATAACCTTAAATAATAAATGAGACGAGCCTCGCCAAATAAAACGCACAAACTGCGGGGCCCTCATAAATATATATATTAGAAATACTTAGACTTCGGGATGGGCCGTTTAGTGAATTGCACGGTCTTCCCCAAAATAATAACGCGGTATACTTTTTAGGCGCGTGTTAATAATCTCACTTTCTTAAACTTTGGTGCACATTTATGTGACCCAAATCCAAATCTCAACGGAGTCGAAATATGTCAATAACCACGGGTACATTGATGTGACGTGGTTTGAGATGTGTCTTCACGACGTTGCAATTCTTATAAAATAATAATAATCAAGAGCGGTTAAAAGGTATAAATGCACATAGTTTTGAACATGTATTAAAATCAGATAATTAAGCCGAATATAAAAGTTAAGCGACTGTGCTAGAACCACAGAACTCGGGAATGCCTAACACCTTCTCCCGGGTTAACAGAATTCCTTATCCGGATTTCTGATTCGCAGACTGTAATATGGAGTCAACTTTTTCCTCGATTCATGATTCAAACCGGTGACTTGGGACACCATAAATCTCTCAAGTGGTGACTCCATTTCTTAATAACAAATCCCGTTTCGATTATCCTTTAATTGGAAAAACTCCATTTACTACGCCTTTCGTGGGGTGTAGCAGCGTAAAAAGGAGGTGCGACAGCTCTGGCGACTCCGCTGGGGATGTAACCCAGCACCACTGGTTCAGGGTTAGAAATTCGAGCTTAGAATAGTTGTTGTATTTGGCTTATTTATTATCTAATTTTTATTTGATGTTTCGACTTAAATGTGCTAAATGTTGCTTTTACCGCTTTGATAATTTTTGAACTGTGTATATAAACTGCCTTCTCACTCACCCCCTCTGAGTCTTCTTGAAATTAAAATTGGGCATTTGCTTGACATAGCCCGCTTTCTTTGAGATAGCCGAGGTGCTTGGCACCCGGTGAAGGATTTTAGTCACACATATTTCAGGCGGGGAGCACCACCAGTTAAGCCGGAAAGCAATGCTACCGGTACACTGACCCCCCTCGGCTCGAGTTGTCCGCTCGGGTAAGCCAGGTCTAGAACAACAAACCCAGGTTTTTGAACCTAGAATAGCTCAGCCTCATACCGGATCCCCAGTAGGAACATTTGATTGCATCATGTGCATTTAACTTTGGAGACTCAACACAGGAGATGGGTCTGTCTAGGACAGGTGTACCTAAAATGAAAAATACCAGTATGATGCATCCTACTTGCTACTTGTGCATTCATTTGCTTTGGATTTTCATGTTGACCGGCTTGTAAGGAAAATTTAGGAAAATAGCAGTATAAGGGGTAAAAGAGTTAATCGCCTAATTTGAAAAAATGAATGTCCAAGTAGTGCCGAGACTCTACTGGATTTTTAGAAAAAATGAAAAAAGAAGAAAAGAGTTTTATTTTTTAAAATAGTTTGTTTTATTTCCATTGAAAAAAAAAATTCAAAAATATGCTGCTTCATTTGCCAATAAAGGAAAAAATGTGAGTTGGTTTTCAAAAAATAGTTTGTGTTTTAAAATGAAAAAAAAAATAATTCGTTTTATTTGCCAATAATTTGAAAAAAAAAATGTTTTTGTTTTCAAATGTAGTTTGTTTTATTTGCCCGAACTATGCTGGTTTGATTCTCACTGGATGTGAGATACGTAGGCAACCCTCATCGGGTCCAACCTCCCCTTTTGCAAAAATAGCCAAAAAATATCAAATTTTAATTTTCGTCATAAATAAGTCGAATGAGACCGCTTCTTGTCAAATATAGCCTAATATTCCCGAAAGGGACGCCGGAAGGATGACTTTACATAAACGGCCACCTTTGGTCATTTTTAGATTTTCGGTCAGTTGGCCCACACAGCCTTAGAATCTTCGTCCCCGAGGCGCTGAAAGGACGTGTTTGCAATATCAGGTTTTCTATTTTTGAAAAAACAAGAAAAAGAGTCATAAATAAGTGGGTGATGCTATTTTTGCCGGAAATAGCCGAATGTTTCCGAAAGGGACGCCGGAAGGCTGACTTTCCATTAACGGTCACCTTCAATCATTGTTTAGGATTTTCGCCTGTTAGCTAACGCAGCCTTAAAATCTTCATCCCCGAGGTGATGAAAGGTCGTGTTTGCAAAACCCGGTCTTTTATTTTAAGTTTTAAAAAATAAGGAAAGTGTCAGTGGGCAAGTGAATGCCTTCGTGATTTTTGGTCAAAATAAGCCGAGCGAGCTTCGGCAGTGTATTGAACCGTTCTCGCCGAGATAGCCTTAGAGTATCTTTCAGTTGTCGAAAGGCTGTTTTCGTAAAAGAACGATCAAGTTTATAAAGATGTCATAGAATAGATCCTCCCCAGCCTCAAAATTCGTGAGAAATTGGGAAGGGGCCACGTTTGCAAAATTAGCCATTTGGTTGAAATTGGAAAACAGGGAAAGGAAGCTCGCTGTTTGTTTTTGAGTTTGTAATTATTTTGATTAGAATATGTGGGTTGTTTGATTTTTGAGTTTGTAGGTCATCTTTAAACCTTTGAAACCCAGTCTGTTTTATTATGAAAATTGAAAAATCCAATAAAAAAAAATGTTTCATTGTTGTTTACCTTTCATTTTCCCGAACCACGCAAGTTCTGATTCATGCAGGGTCATGATACGTAGGCAATCTCCATAAGATTCGACCACAACTATATATGCATGAAAAAAAAGAAGTAAATAAAAATATTGATAATAATAAGGACTGACTGAGTCCATTCTAACATGTTTTGAATTGTGAAGAGAGTTGAGGTGGTCGGTTTATGGCAAGTGGACAACGCAAGATCCCCGAAAGATGGTACAGGAGGAAATAACCCAAAGAGTGAAAAGCGTAGAACAACGGTTGAAAAACACGAGGGTTGGCAGGTCAAAAGAGTGTTGCTTTCAAAGATCTATGTCTGTTCCCCGATGTTCACTTGTCGCCTGGTTTCAAGATTCCCAAATTTGAAAAGTACGATGGACATGGAGACCCCGTAGCCCACTTGAAAAGGTATTGCAATCAACTAAGGAGTCTAGGAAGAAATGAAGAATTGCTAATAGCTTATTTTGGGGAAAGCCTTACGGGAGTAGCATCTGAATGGTTTTTGGATCAAGACGCATCTCGCTGGTACGTCTGGAACGACATGGCATAGGCCTTTGTCAAACAATTCTAATACAACATCGACACTGCCCCAAACTGCATTTTCCTTTCAAATCTGAAGAAGAAACCAAGTGAAAGTTTCAGGGAATATGCCATTAAATAGAGAGAGCAAGCAGCTCGAGCTAAGCCATCCATGGATGACCACGAGTTAATCACTGTCTTCCTTCAGGCTCAAGAGCCGGATTACTTTCAGAACATGATGTCCGCGGTTGGTCAATCCTTCTTGGAGGTAATCAAAATGGGAGAAATGGCGGAGAACGGTCTTAAGACAGGCAGGATTATAAGTCAAGCAGCTCTCAAGGCTGCAGCTCAGGCTGTCCAAGTTGAATCTGGTGACGCGGATGAGAGGGATGAAGAATTCATGATGACGTCAGGATCAAGAAGAGGTCCCAGAAGAACACCACGATGGTATGCACAGCCTCGACAGGTTTTCCATAACTCCCCTGAGCATTATTATCCACCTCAGAACCCACCGTACTCAGTTGATCCACCTCAATATGTTGTCCAGCCATCAAATCATCCAAGAAAATGAGCACGAGTGTCACAAAATTTCCACCAGCCTCCGCAGAATTTCCAAGTGCCTTATAATCCATATCCAAGTCAGGGATATAGAAGGGAACAGAAACTGAAAGATAATTTTACACCAATAGGAGAGTCCTATGCAAGCTTATTTGAGAAGTTAAAGCAACATGACGTGATTGCAGCCATTCCTCCAAATCATGTGGACCCACGTGCGAGGAGCTTTGACCCATCTAAAAGGTGTGAATACCATTCCAATGCCCAGGGGCACAACGTAGAAAGTTGTCGGGATCTGAAAAGGGAAATAGAAAGGATGATCCATGAAAAGTTGATTGTGATTAAAGACAGTGACACCCAGAATATCACGTTGAATCCTTTACTTGCACATGATGATGCACACTTTGTGGGGATGATGCCTGGTGACATTGGGTATGAGAATCCACTCGGGAATTTGCCGATTGAAATTGGAGAAGGCCATAGTGATTATGATAATCGGATTTGTGGCTAAATGTCAGGCTTATCAATTGGAGAGTCATGCAAGAAGGAATCTTGGTGGATTATTTTGTTGTCATTTCTGTTGTCCGGGTTATTTCAGGGTTGTAATCCGGATATTGTCTTGTAACTCAACCCCTTTTATCCTTTTATTTTTCTTTTGATCGTAGTACCTCATTAGTGTTGTCTAGGTTTGTTCTGAAGGTTGTACTCCAGTTTATTGTACTCGTTTTGTTGTACAAACTCTTTTCCTGTCTGTCTAATGCAATTCTAGGTCTCCCGTTATTTCTAGTCATTTTTTTTGGTTTAAGTCTTTTCTCTTTGTAGTTCTTTTCTGTCAACTCTAGTGACATGACTTGCGCGCGTAATTTTGGCATAATCTTAAAAGTTAATCATGAAGCAATTGGAATATGATCGGGGCATTTAAAGGAAATAAGAACGGTTTGAGATTATTTGGAGCTCGAGTCAAGTGAAACTAGGGGAAAGTACAACATAAAGAAAACCGTAAAGGCAAGCTGGCCAAATTGACAGAGGTCGTTCATGATAATGAAAATGAAAGTGTTGCCCAACAGTGCGTTAAAAAATGACAAATGAAAAGGTGAATGTGCGAATATGGCACAATGAGAAGATATGGCGAATGTTAATCGTATTGTTTGTGCTTGGCATGTTTTAAAGATTGGAATGACGAAGGCATTTTATTCTGCTACCCAAACACTTTATCCTTCGTCAACCCTTTGAGCTTTATTTGTTTTCTTTCATACCTCTCCTTCGGAGTCAGTAGCAAAGACTAGAAACACAAACATGGAAGATATAAAAAAAAACAACAAAAACAACAAAAAGATAAAGAAGAAAAAGAAAAAAAGGGAGAAAAGAAAAAAAATGATAAGTGAAAAGAAAAAAAAAAGAAAACTAGAACGACGAGGAATTGTGAACCACGTTCGACCTGATTCCTCAAAGAGGATACGTAGGTGCCTCACGGCTCGGTCATAATGTAAATAAAAAATAAAAAAAATCCCCAAGCAAGAAACTAGGGCAAAGTATTGTGTTTATTGTAAAATAAATCTAGTTCCAAAGGTTGTAGTTTTGAACCCAAATTGATTTGTTTTGAGCCTTTAAATACCCTTTCTTTCTATCCCTATCCAAATCCCATATTACGGTCCAAAGAAAGACCTTCCGATAAGTCTTCAAAAGAGGCCAAGTCAGGCAAATAAGAGAATATTATCAGAACATAACACTCTGATCCCCAGCAGAAAAGACTCCAGCCCCCTGCAGAAAAGAAATATGAGAGTGTCTTAGCGGTAACACCCCCAATCCCCAGCTGAAAAGTAACACAAATGAGAGAGTCTTATCGGTGAAAACCTTCATAGGCACCATAAGGCGATCAAAGCTGAGAGAAAAACCGAAATGAGAGAGGTTTGATAGTGAAAACCCTTCGGGCACTACAAGTCGAACAAAGATTGAGAATCAGACGGGAAAGCCCCAGACGAAGATTGTGAAAGGCGAATTAACGACGGAGGATCGGCTATATGTGCATGTCATGGCCATTAGAGTTGGTATCCGCGTTTGATAGGTTTTTATTTTATAATTTTTCTTTTTAGAGAGTTATCCTCTTCCTTTGTCTTTTATTCTGTTCCTTTTATCTTTCTCCTTTCATAAAAAATTCACCAACAGAGTCTGGTCGAAACAAGTGAGAAATGACTTCAAAATCTGCCATCAGCTTTCCAATTATGCAAGATGAGATCTAACTAGTGCATCCGAGTGGTACGAGTCGGGAAGGAACAAGCGCAAGGCTAGTGTCAAGAAGGACATTCCCCAGCAAGAGGAGATTGGCAAAGGGATGGATCAGTATCAAGAAGGATATCCCCAGCAGAAAGGTATTTTTAGTGATACGGATGAACGAAAAAAGTGGTTCATTAGTAAAACATGCAAAATTCCCCAAGCAAGGTCAACTGTCACATGAAATGTGGGGGGGAGGGGGGTCAGTATACAAGTGGAAAACAATGGTTGAAAGGTTTGTGAATAAGGAATCATCAGGAAGGTCGAAAGATATCGGCCAAAGCTCAAGATGGTCAGACGACGCAAAGTAGGGCAGGTTGGCTAAGACCAGCAAGTAATATCATCCCCAACAAGTTTTGATAGTGTAATGGAATGCGGAGCAGGGAAGGAGAAAGGGAAAGACCATCCCCAGCAGGAGCATCACAACCAACCACCGCATTTTAAACTAACAAATTTTCTTTGATTTGAAGCAGGAAAAGGAAATGGCGTTGATGGCGGAAAGGCATGCCACAAGGAAGATTATCAAATTAGGGCAGAAAATTTTCCTTTCATTTGGAAAATTTTCTGGAAGTCAGGCATCCATTTGGGAAAGAAGGAAGATAAGAAAAGTCTTGAAGTAAGTGGGGTTAGAACCAATGTTATCCCCAGCAGTGTTGAAAGGAGGAAAAGAACAAGTTTTAATGAAGGAAGCTGTATCCCCAGCAGACAAAACAAAAGGATGAAACTTGTGTTGAGAAAAAGGAAAAGCTGGTGTCATCCCCATTAGTTTTCGGAAGTATAAAAGCAACTGTTTTGAAGGAATAAAATTTCCCAGCGTTATCCTCAACAGCGTTAGCCCCAGCTGATAACATTTTTATCCCCAACAGTGTTGAGAGAAATTAAAATTTTTGAGGGAAGTAGTATTGAAAAGAAAAAAAAGAAGAAAAGAAAAAAAAGAAGAAAAGAAGGAGATTCCCCTAGCAGTATTATCCCCAGCAGGTAAGTAATTAATTCCCCAGCAGTGTTATCCCCAGCAGTTTCGAGGGAAGACAACACGAGTTTTGTTTTTGAGGGAAGCGGTTCTGGAAGAAAGATAATTCAAGTAAGAAGGAAATGGTTTACGAGGCAAAGAAGGATAGCCGTAATAGAATGCAGATAAGTCAGGTACCCACTTGAGGAAGAAGGAAGATAACACAAGTTCTAAGGGAATGAGGAAAGCACTCCCAGCAAGAAGGTCACAACCGACCATCATTTTCAAAAACTGACAAAATTTTTCTTTGTATGTAACAGGAACAAAGCAGTGCAAAGTTTCTCCTAAGATAAAAAAATCTTAGTCTGATGAATTATTTCTCCTAAGATGAAAACATCTTAGTCTGATGAATTATTTCTCCTAAGATGAAAACATCTTAGTCTGATGAATTGTTTCTCCTAAGATGAAAAATCTTAGTCCGATGAATTTCTCTCCTAAGATGAAAAATCTTAATCTGATGAATTATTTCTCCTAAGATGAAAACATCTTAGTCTGATGAATTATTTCTCCTAAGATGAAAAATCTTAGTCTGATGAATTTCTCCTAAGATAAAAAATTCTTAGTCTGATGAATTAATTCTCCTAAGATAAACATCTTAGTCTGATGAATTGTTTCTCCTAAGATGAAAAATCTTAGTCTCATGAATTTCTCCTAAGATGAAAAATCTTAGTATGATGAATCGTTTCTCCTAAGATGAAAAATCTTAGTCTGATGAATTGTTTCTCCTAAGATGAAAATATCTTAGTCTGATGAATTGTTTCTCCTAAGATGAAAAATATTAGTCTGATGAATTTATCCTAAGATGAAAAATCTTAGTCTGATGAATTGTTTCTCCTAAGATGGAAAATCTTAGTCCGATGGATGTTTTTCTCCTAAGATAAAAAAATCTTAGTCTGATGAATTACCTCCTAGAGTCAAAAGAAATCTTAGTCCGATGAATCTTTCTCCTAAGATCACATAAAAATGGACCAAGTCTGATGAATTCTCTCCTAGAGTCAAAATCTCAGTCCCATGAATCTTTCTCCTGAGATCACACAAAAATGGACCTAGTCTGATGAATTATCTCCTAGAGTCAAAAGAAATCTTAGTCCAATGAATCTTTCTCCTAAGATCACACAAAAATGGACCTAGTCTGATGAATTATCTCCTAGAGTCAAAACCTTAGTCCGATGAACCATTTCTCCTAAGATAACAATAATGGCATTTTATTTTCCAAGAAAATGAAGTCGGGAGCCCGCCCGTATAACAAAGGAATAGATTTTGAGTTGAAGATTGAAGTCGGGAGCCCGCCCGTATAACAGAGAAATACATTTTAAGTTGAAGATTGAAGTTGGGAGCCCACCCATATAACAGATGAATACATTTCGGTCTTTACATTTCAAGTGTTTGAAGTTGGGAGCCCGCCCATATAACAGAGGAATACATTGAAGTTTGAAGTCAGTAAAGCGGAGGGTTACAATAAAAATCCCCAGCATAAATTCAAGTTCGGATATAAAGAAAAGACTACAAGTCAAGTCAGAAGAAAAGAAACATCAGAGGAAACATAAATCAACAAGACATCAAGGCAATCAAGAGAAGACTACAAGAGCAAGTCTTGAAAATCTAGATAAGATTTTGTAATTCATAGGCTATCGTTTAGTTTAGCTTCTTATTTTCTTTTAGCATGGTGTAATAAGGAGGTCAGTAAGCAATAGTAGCAGCAGCAGCAATAGCAGTAACTGTAAAACCATAGCTTCATGGTAGTCCCAGCTACCAAAACTTCCCAAACTATATTGACCTGATTCCCTTTTAGCCAGGGATACGTAGGAAACCTTTGAAGTAGAGGTTTGGTCAAATCTTTCAAAAATGCTTTACACGGAGTACTCAAACGAGCAAAAATCGCTCGTATCCGCTTACTTTATCTTTGCACAAAAACTCTTTGTGTTTACGGGCAAAGAGGGGCAGCTGTGAGCACGTGATTTTTGCCCTATATGAGAATTACTCCCAAAAATCTAAAATAAAATAATTTTGTTTTGCTTGCAATTTTTTTTTGCGGATTTTGTGTTATTTTTCTCTTATCGTTTGCGTTTGTGTGTGCATGATTATTTGTTTAAACTGATGAAAATATAAAAAATGTGTTGCATTTGTATTCTAGGATTTAATTTTGCAATTATGAATTAATTGAAACATATTTGGTTTTTAAAAGAATGAAAATCACAAAAAAAATATGTATTTTAGTCCAATTGTGTGATTTTGTTTGTAATTGGTGTTTAGTTGTGTTAATAGTTGTAATAGAAGTTAATATGTGTTTTTAACAAGTTAATTTAAGTTCTATAATTTAATTTAAGATTTTTTGGAATTTAATTTTTGGTAATTGGGAATTAAAAAGAAGATAAAAGAAAAGGAAGAAATGAAAAATTCAAAGAAATCAGAACTGGGCCGTTTTATTTTGACCAAAATTAGGCCCAAATTTCACCTCTTTACCCGGTCCAATCACCAGCCCAGTTTGCCCCCCCGATCTAATCTGGATCGTCAAACTTCATTGATCCAACGGACCACATTAATCTCACCATTTCAATATACCAAACTCCAAAAATTAGAGCCCTAAACTTCATTTCATCCTTAACCCCTTTAGAGACCATCTCTGTAACCCTCCGCCCCTCGACCACCGAAAATTGCCTTACGGCGGTTCCGGTGGCCCAAACGTCGCCATTTTTACACCAAAGCCTCCCCAGGACTTCCTCGATCCAGTCCCATACTCGGCCTCCCTCGAAAACTAACCCACCTCATCAAATATCCGTTCCAAGTCAGGAACCCTAGCGCCGCCACAAGATCCCCGGTGGCGACGCCGAACCAAAACCGTCCCAAATCAACACCCAATAATCCCCTGACCTCCCTCATCCTTAAACCATCAATAGATTCCTTCGAATCTTAGTCAAACTCCTCGAATTTCAAATCTAAGAACGAGCCCTAATTTCCAAAACCCCGAATCAGTTGAACGGTGAAGATTCTTTGACCAAACTGGACCTTAGTCTCGTGCTTTCTTTGAAAGCATATGATTAAGGTTCGCTTCAGCCAAATATGTGGAGGTTTCTCTGATTTGTTCGATATGGACTGTTCTCCGGGTACTTCTTTCTCTCTGTTCTTTTCTTTTAAGTTCCTCTAAGTGTTGTTTTTGTTTATTTTTTGATCGAATCCTCTCATCTCTTCATCTGTTTTGTTTTCTTTTTTTTTGATTGGTCAAGTTTCGTCAGGTTTGATTTGCACTAGATACATGATTGGAATCTGTTATCTCTAATCAATAAGTGAATTTGTTTATTTAAGTCTATGTTTTAAGTATTGTTCTTTTCTTTTATGACTATTGCGTTCCTCGTTCATTTCGGATTAGTTCAAATCTAAGGCATTTCATGTTAGTTAACTACTATTTGATTAAATGAATCATTCGTCTTCGTTTCAATGCTGTTCGATTTGGTTTAGGATACAAATACGAACTGTCAATGAGTTTGATGTTAGTATAAGTGTGATTGTTGATTCAGCCTCAATATTCTGTTGAAATTCTGTGGGGTATCAAGGTGATGTTTGGTTTCCATTGTTGTCAATTCATACTTTGTGTTTGCTTGTCTAGTTATCAGGAGGTCTATTTGTTTTTTTTCTTTCTTTTCAACTGAAGCTTTGTGATCTGTCTAGTTGAATTAGGAGTCAGAGTATTCAGTTGTTAGGAATATGATAGGCTGAATTGGTTATAGCTGAGGTGTTTAGAGTTAGATTCAGTTCATTTAGATAAATTGAATTAGCAATCAGTGTAGTTAATGGTTATTGGAATTGGTCATAACATGGGTAGGATAGTAATTTCAGTAGTTCCAAGGGGGTAATTTGGGATTTAAAACTTGAAATGAATTAGTGGTCTGTCAAGGAGTACTAGTGAACCTTTAAAATAATACATTTATTTAAGAGTAGTGGGGAACAAGACATAATGATATAAAGAAAGGAAAAAGGGGCTGGAAAGTAAAAAAGATGGAGGATAATAATGAAAAGCCAAAAGGATACATATAGTAGAGGAATATAGAAGCTGGAAAGTAAAAAGAAGTATGGGGTAATAATAAAAGATTTCCTTTTTGCAACTGTAAAGAAAAAAGGGGGCTGGAAAGGGTTTAAGGTTTGTGGTATATATAGACATAGACTTAGACAGAATATGGGTCTTCTTTTTGGTCGAAAAAATCAGGGCTAAAAATAGAGAGAGTTTACTTACTTCTTGGGTGGACATTCAATTGAGAGTTTAAAAAAAAAACAACACCCTTGAGAATCAGTGTTTGAAGTTGTTATTGTTTCACTGAAACTCAGAGTGGTTCTAGTTTGATTTTAGAAAGCTTAGAGTCAAGTTAGGATCTCAATTGATGAGTTGCATGTTTTAGCTTAACTTCTGATTGCGAGAGTTTCAGAAGCGTCCTGGTTGGCTTTCAGTGAGTATGGGTCTTATCCGGATTGGTTTTAAGTCAGTTTGGGTCATTTTGGTTGGTTTTAAGCACTTCTGGATTCCTGGGTTGATTTTTGGGTCTGCTCATTTATTCTATATTACTGGGAATTGATTAGTGCTGTTGCTTGTTCGAATTACTGCTGTAGCTGACCTCTTCTACTTCATTTCTACTCCAATTCCAGGTACACATTTGAATCCTGTATTGCTATACCTTGGAAATTGAAAAATGACTCAGTGAAATCTCTTGTCTATTTGCCTTCTGGAGTTTTATATTCAAATTGTCATAGTAGTATAATTGGCAGATGATATATATTTGTTTAGTTCTATTTATATTTGTGCTAAATTGGATAGTATATCTAGAACCGAAATTGTTTGTACAATGAATATTAGATATAGTTAGCTGTAGTTAAATTTCTGTAGTAAACACTAGGCTTGTTGGATTATTAGATTAATATGAACAATCGCACTTTTTAAATTGCTATCCGAAGTTCATGTTATTTCTGTCCGTTCTAAAAATGTAAAGCGGTCTCGTCTATTTGAAAGCTTGAACAATCAGACCGTTAGTGTAGTCCCAGTAGTTAGTTTCACTAGCTATGACTAATATTCTGGAATCAGGTTTCGAATTCAACCTCGTTTGGTGTTGGGAAAAAATCGAATTGTAGCATAACCAAGCGAAATCATTTTTAGATGCATGAGTTAGCTCAAAATCAGCAGTAGTAATAAATTCAAACCTTTTGGGTATAATCAAGTCTAATTATGACGTTGAAATCAATTTGCTAAGTCGAAGTTCAAGCTCTCATTTAGGTTGTCTAATTATCGACAGGCTTTTGGGGACATGTGCGGTTATTTCAAATAAGTTTAATGTGTTTTACTTAAATTGGCAAAGTTCTTCAATCATTCATTTAAATAAGGGGTTGGGTTTCGCTTTGGACCCAAGTCCTTTTCAAATAATTCTGCACAAGTTCAATTTTGTTTGACCTTGAGTCATGTAATTAATTAGGACTTTCTT
This sequence comes from Nicotiana glauca, assembly GCA_026770625.1. Taxonomy (NCBI): domain Eukaryota; kingdom Viridiplantae; phylum Streptophyta; class Magnoliopsida; order Solanales; family Solanaceae; genus Nicotiana; species Nicotiana glauca. The sequence goes on from MU714246.1 coordinate 93,672, forward strand.
CATTTTAGAGACAATAACTAGAAAACCATAGTCGCTTTAGGATATCCTTAAATAATAAATGAGACGAGCCTCGCCAAATAAAATGCACAAACTGCGGGGCCCTTATAAATATATATTAGAAATATTTAGATTTCGGGATGGGCCATTTAGTGAATTTCACGGTCTTCCCCAAAATAATAACGCGTTAGACTCTTTAGGCGCGTGTTAATAATCTCACTTTCTTAAACTTGGGTGCACATTTATGTGACCCAAATTCAAATCTCAACGGAGTCAAAATATGTCAATAACCACGAATACATTAATGTGACGTGGTTTGAGATGTGTCTTCACAATGTTGCAATTCTTATAAAATAATAGTAATCAAAAGCGGTTAAAAGGTAAAAATGCACATAGTTTTGAACATGTATTAAAATCAGATAATTAAGCCGAATATAACAGTTAAGTGACCGTGCTAGAACCACGGAACTCAGGAATGCCTAACACCTTCTCCCGGGTTAACAGAATTTCTTATCCGGATTTTTGATTCGCAGACTGTAATATGGAGTCAACTTTTTCCTCGATTCGGGATTCAAACCGGTGACTTGGGACACCATAAATCTCTCAAGTGGCGACTCCATTTCTTAATAACAAATTCCGTTTCGATTGTCCTTTAATTGGAGAAAACTCCCTTTACTACGCCCTTTGCGGGGTGTAGCAGCGTAAAAAGGAGGTGTGACATTCATCTATTGCTTCACAAGTATTTCCCTTATATCAAGAACGTTCTTTTTTTCAAAGCAATTTTTTCTTTCTTTTTAATGTCACATTCTTTTCAAGAAGGCCTTTTCATCACCTTTCAGTTATTGTTGGTCACTATTTTTCACTTAACCATCCCTTTCTTTAAATTTATCAATTAATATCGTAGTCTAAGCAACAATGCTCAAGGAAGCAGGGTACAAAAACTAGGGATTCAAACAAAAGGATCTAGGAAACAAATACGGCTTCCAAACAAAAGACTACAGGCTCAAAGGGCTAACTAGTGGTATAATATCTGAACAGGCTAAAATTCACAAGACATATCAAAGAAAGCCTATTAAACAAAGCAACACTTTTATTTCACTTCAATAACATGCAGGGCAAATTCTAGACTAAGATACAAAGCATGGAATATATATATAAGAAATTCTCACCACACATGGCACAAGTATCAATCAAGATGGATCAATTCCACTCCAAGATAGACAGGATCATAGTGAACCATAATATAAGAATAAGTTATATATAGAGCCACAACCCTGAGCTTAGGTGTCAAAACGTCTGCTATTTTATTCATTACTCAAGCACTCAGAGAAAAGTACTACTCAAACCCAGGCCTAAAAATGCTAGTATCAAACAAGTTACAAAGTTTTTTCTTCTCCCTATTTTTCTACTCCTAAAAAAATCTAATCCTAAAAATTAAAAAGTTTACCCGGTTCAAGTTACATCCCCTGAAAAATAACTGATGAAAAAAGAAAAGCCAAGGGGGATTATTACCTAAGTAAAACTAACTAGAAAAGAAAAAGAAGTAAATTTTTTTTTTTGTATCTTTTATTGGACCTTAATCCCTTAAGAAAGTTGTCCACAAAATCCATCATCAGTAAAAGTACCAATTTTCTATTTTTCTTTTCATTGTTTTTTCATTTTTATTTTTAACAAAAACGACTACACTAAGAATGCGTACTCAACTAAGCTAAGATAGCACAGAAAATCACCCAGACAATCTCCTCACCCCATACTTAAAATTGTGCAATGTCCTCAATACACATTAAAAATAACAATAAGGTAAAAGAGGCTCTCTAGTAGGCCAAAGGCTGAAACATTAGCAGCTCATGGGATACTCAGACTTCTCCGGAGTATGATCCCTTGTGCGGGTATCTCACATATAGTTTTAACCACCTGCTCACTTTTGCACATGGTTATTGTCTTTGACTCCTTGCTCGTACTCCTACAAAAAAAACAACACTACAAATAATAACATAATAAAAAATATGCAAGAGTAAAAAAGAAAAATAAAATTGGGTTGCCTCCTAACAAGCGCACGACGCTATCACTTTCACCTTCCACTTTGAAGATATAAATTGCGCCCCCAGTTTTGCGTCAACTTTTGTATCACGTTCTTGGAACGGTGGTATAAAAATAAAGGAACCAAGCAATAGATATCACATCTTGCACTTCTTGGCCCTTAAGTGAGGAATATCATTTTGCCTCTTTAGTATGGCAAATTTGAGAATGTAAACACTTTGCTCCTCATCCATTGACTCCTCCATATGCTCGACTAGATCAGTTCCCATGTCACCAATCAAACACAATATTAAAAAGTGTTTAGAATGAGGTCCAATACGCTCCAACTCCAAAATTGCATTATTGTTTACACCCTCTAGTTTGCACTCTTCGTCAACCTTGGCTTCATCAATAATATTTTGGTCTAATAATTGGTATTCTCGTTTTAACTCCTCAATTTGGTCTAGAAGATCTTTTTTCAGCTTCACACAACTTATCACTAAATTGTTGGGCGTTATGTGCATCAACCTTTGCACTCATATCTGCATCCAAATTTCGCACAGCCAAGCTAAACCTGTCAATTTCTTCTGCAAGATCAACTTTCTCCTTAGACCAATCATTTAACAATGTTGTTAGAAAATAATGCCATTGTGCATATTCTCTTAATCGATAATGTTCATCACAATACCAACCTTTATTGCTATATTCAAATTCAGACTTCCAAGATGTCAAGTCATGACAAGTCCAAAAATACGGGCCATAAAAATCTTTCTTCAACCATGCGTCTTCATCAATAGCCTTATCACTGTATGCTTCATCCCCATATGTCATGCTGAAAGAACTAGAAACACACTAAGAGAAAAATCAATCAAATAGTTATAAAATTAAAAATATTTACAAAGAAAAAAAAAATAAAACTTATAAAGATAATAGTAAAAGTCTAATTAAGTAGAATAGTTAATTTCTAAGTCTCTGGCAATGATGCCAAAAACTTGTTTCTCCCAAATGCACACGCAATTATACGTGGTCGACAAGTAATATATGATTGCAAGTCTAGATATCGTACCCACAGAGACTTGTGATTAATTATCAACTAAATTAAATCAAATAATTAATCTATTCAAGAAAATCCTAACATATGAATATTTAACCAAAATTAATATAGAGTAACAAATTAAGAAATTTCAGAGAATAACGACAAGCTTAAAGATGAATTCAATGGGAGAGAATATTCTAGAGCTATGGGTTAGCTAATAATCCCGTTGAGTTTTTTTTACCTAAATTATCTAATTAATTTATCTATTTTATTGATTGACAGGGTTAATATTGCTTGTAGCTTTCTCCCGAAGTACAACTCGCATATTCAAGCTAACCTAATGCCTATATTCCTATGGAATTAGAATTAAAAAGAACGCATTTATAATTTCCCTATAATAACCAAGCTATGCAATTAGGTATATTCCTATTTTAACCGCAAATTCCCCTCCCCCCAGACTTAAGATCTTGCTCTACTCAATCTTATATGCAATCTAGAATTCCCTCTCCCGAGTTCAATCCTAGATTCGTAGATAGTATTTAATTGGTGATCAAGCAATCAAATAATGTAGTGCAATATTGAATAAATAAACTAATATGATAAAATAATAAGAAAAATTCAAGCTTCAAACTACATCGTTCATGTAGCACCCAAAACTGTAGAACTAATAAACTATGAAATTAAAGGAAGAGAAGAGAAGAAAAACTAGTTAGAAGCTTCTTCCAGGCATGGTGTGTGTTGCCCCACATAAATTCTCCTTCAAAGTATGTTCTATATGCTCCAAATTAGGTTTAGGACCCCTTTTATACGAATTGGAACTGTGTAGGACCGAAATAACCTTGTTCCAAATGAAATAGGAAAAGTTTTCGCCTCCAGCATCCAGGCTAGCGCCAAGCGCCGGTCCTGGAAAACAGAATGTTTTCACGTTCAATTCTGTTGGTTCTTTCTCTTGAATTATAAATTATCTTTGTTGACTCCACTGGGGGGACAAAGACCAAACGATTTCCCCCCCTTTTTATATTCATTTGATTGTCTTTCTTTTCCTTCCGCGTTTATTCAATTTTGCTTCAAATCTCTCTATATTCACATCGTTTCATTCCTACATAGTTAAAATATAATATTAAGCACAAAATAATATAACTAATACTCAAATGATGATTAAAGTACTAGAATATGAGATAACAATGGGTAAATATATGCATTTTTGGCCAAACATCATGGACAAGTGAAAGTGATCTTCTCCTGATCTTCTGGAACAATCAAGATTTGGTTGTACCCAGAATACCCATCCAAGAAACAATAGAAGGCACGACCTGCAAGTAAAGTGATCATTGTGGGTCACCTTGTTTAACTTGCGGTAATCCATGCACACCCTCCATCCAGTGACTGTCCTTGTGGGAATAATTTTCTTTTGCGCATTGGTCACCATGGTCATACTACCCTTCTTTGGCACACATTGCACCGGCAAAGTCTAGAGCTATCAGAGATGGGGTACACAACCCCAACATCCAACCACTTGATCACCTCTTTTTTTCACAACTTCTTGCATTGCTTCGTTCAACCTCCTTTGATGCTCCAAGGATGGTTTTGAATCATTTTCCAAAATATTCTTGTGCATATAGAATGCGGGGATTATCCTCCGAATATCATCTAAGGTCCATCAAATTGCCTTCTTTCGCTTTTGGAGCGCCGCCAATGTGGCATCAACCTGCATGTTTGTAAGACAAGAGAAAAGAATAACTGTCAAAGTTGAACTAGGGCCTAAGAACTCATACCTGAGGTGTGGAGTCAACGACTTCAACTCTAACACCAGAGGTTCCTCTATTGAGGGCTTTGTTTGTGGAGTCTTCCTATTCTCAAGATCCAAAGATAGCTTCCGAGACTCATAAGTGTAAGAGCCCATTCCATGTAAAGCATTGACACACTCCATACGGTCTTCATCCTCATTTACTTTAAGATTCAACTAAACCGCCTCTGAGGGTCCTCCAAATTGATCATTGCACTTGTATCATCAATTATCACTGCCGTGACAAGATCCACAAATGAGCACACTTCAGTACAATTGGGCAGCTTCATTGACTTATACACATGAAAGACCACTTTTTCATCACCCACTCGTAAAGTGAGTTACCCTCTTTCCACATCAACTAAGGCCTTCCCAGTTGCAAGGAAAGGTCTTCCCAACATTATAAGCACCTTAAAATCAACCTTGCAGTCAAGAATCACAAAATTAGCCGACAAGATAAATTTGTCCACTCTGACAAGAACATCATCAATAATACCCAATGATATCTTCATTGATCTATCCGCCATTTGCAATCTCATGGAAGTCGGCCTCGGGTGCCCAATACCCTAAGTCTTGAATACTTAGTAAGGCATCAAGTTAATACTTGTCCCCAAATCACGTAGAGCTTTTGCAAAGTCTGCACTACCAATGGTGCAGGGAATGGTGAAAGCACTAGGGTCTTCTAGCTTCGGAGCCATAGAATGCAATATTGCACTAACTTAGTGGGTCATCTTGACAGTCTCACAATCCATGGATCTTTTCTTTGTCACCAAGTCCTTCATGAATTTAGCATAACCTGGCATTTGCTCTAGAGCCTCCACTAAAGTCACATGAATGGATTAGCTCTTCATCATGTTAATAAACTTCTTAAACTGATTCTTATTTTTCTACTTTGCTAGACTTTGAGGATAAGGTGGAGGTGGCCTTGGAAAAGGAGCCTTGGCTTTACGCACAACAGTTTCCGACATGTCTATTACATGTTCCCTAAACGGGATCATGTCATTCCGCATTTTCACCTCGGCATCTTGAATATAAATCCTCACTTCCTCATTCACGTTCTCATCAATAACATTTTCAACCACCAAAGGGAACTCATTTTCTTGCAACTCAACTTCATCACTCAAAATTTCTCGTTGATTGGAGGCATTCATATTACCGCCTTGTCCACTCCTTATAGTTACTGCCATTGCATGCCTAATATTGTTCCCACCCTTTGGATTGACTATCATATCACTAGGTAGAGCCCCCTTAGGGCGAGTGTTCAAGGATTGTGAGATTTGGCCTAACTGAACTTCCAAGTTTTTGATTGAAGTATTATGGGAAGCCAACTGGGCATACGGCTCAGCATTCTTCTTCATCATTTGTTTGAACATCATTTCAATTCTCCGCATGTCATTGTTGGATGAACTACGACCTTGGGATGGAAATGGGGGTGGATTGTTCGGTTGTTGATACATTGGGGGCCTTTGAAAGCCTTGCACCTGATTTTCTTGATTGTTATTGTCCCAACCACCTTGATTGTTGTTTCCACCTCAGTTATTGTTGTTATTGCCCTAGTTACCCTGATTGTTCTTACTATTGCTCTGGTTTGCCCAATTAGGATTTTGGTTGTTGCTCCACCAATTATTGTTTCCTTGTTGTTGTTGATTTACCCAATTGCCTTGGGTCTCCATTGTTGTTGGTTCGAAGAATTGCCCCTTTGGCCTTGAAGTTGTTCATGTATTGCACTTGTTCATTCTGTTCTTCATACCTACCATCTTGAAATCCACCACTATCTTAGTTATATTGATCTGAATTCCCTTAATTCTGATGCCCCGTTTGTCTTCTTTTGTTCACTAACATGTTGACACCCTCAATAGCATTCACTTGTCATGGAGCTTGAACCTGTTGTAACTGTGCTTTTGCTAGCTGGTTCATAGTTGTTGTCAATTTTTCAATTGCCTGACCATGATCATGGAGATCTTTATGCAAGTGAATGACCATGGGGTCACGCTGTGGCATATTTGCTCTACTTTGCCAAGCAAAAGAAGTGTCTGACATCTTATCTAATATCTCACAAGCTTGATCATACAGTGTGTTCATGAAGTTGCCCCCAGCTAGGTTGTTCACTATGCACTGATTTGTTGTGTTAATGCCTCGGTAGAATATCTGTTGTACCATTGCCTCAATCATATCATTGTTTGGGCATTCCTTCGCCGTGGTCAAGTATCACTCCCATATTTCAAATAGTGGTTTGTTGGGCTCCTGCTTGAAGGCTAAAATTTCATCCCTCAAGGTTTCCATGTGACCCGACGAGAAAAAATTTGCAATGTATTTGTCCGCCAACTCATCTCACATATGGATAGAGTGGTTGGGGAGTCTCTCAATCCAATCTAATGCCTTCCCTCAAAGAGAGAAAGGGAACAATCTCAACCGCAAGGCATCCTCGGACACGCTCGTTTGCTTGCTCCCCCAACATGTATCAACAAAACCTTTAAGGTGCTTGTAAGTATTTTGATCGGGAGCACCCGTGAAATACCCTCATTACTCCAACAATGTCCGCATCACATTTGTAATTTGAAAATTGCCCGTTCGAATCTGGGGTGGGACAATTGCACTTGCATATCCTTGGTTGGGAAGCACTCGAAGAGCCACTCTTGGAGGTGGCGGGAGAGGGGCTCGAACATTATCATTGGCATTGGCCTGGCGACCTCTCCGTTGTACTTGAGGCACAAGAAGAACATGATCATTAGTGGTATCATCAACCTCCTCCCCCGCAATCACTTTGCCAAGAGGGTCATTGTTGTTGTTTGCCGCCATTTTGTACCTGAATTGGCGTCAAACAAAGATTAGTATCACAGAAGGAAAGAGAAATAATACACAAAACTATTTAGATAGATAGCCAAAACCATTAGCTCTTCGGTAACGACGCCAAAAAGTGATCGAGGCCAACCCTACACCACTACAAAGTGGCAAGAGCGGTCGAACCAGCTTTTACTCGAGATGGTCGGGATCGAATCCACAGGGAGCTAGAAGTGAGAATTGGATTCCTATCTAAACTAGTAGTGGATAGTGCTCTTAATTACACTTCCAATCATCTTTGGTTGTTTGTTACTTCTAATTTTTATGTTAATAATATGCAAAATCAAACTAAGAGTGAAATGCTTGAAAGGTTTTCTAAATGGTTAAAGAGGCACTAGGGAAGTAACTTTCTCCTGGGCGAATACTTAAGGGAATCTAAAGCCTAAGGCCAAATTGTTATGTTGGGGATTACGATATAACCAATGCATGGAACTACTCACTCTATACCTCTCGGTAGTTTGAGTGATTTTTCCCTAATTGACTTTTTGAAGACCAATTGGGTATCGAAATTGTGCAAGCAATATAGGTTCAAGTCGGGTATTATAATCTCTAGGTTTAACCCTTTAATTGGGGCTATCAATCTTTTGAATATGCCCAATTCCTTGTTGGACTAATTTTCCTAGACTTAAACTCTCTTTCTCAAGAAGAGCCCAAGTAAAAAAGGCACAAATTAGTGTTTGCAACGACCAATTTAACATGGAAAATGCAAATTAGTCCAAATATCAATCACCCATAAATATTTAAGCCTTAAAACTGAAGACCCATCAAATACCCATACTAGGGTTGAGCCACAATCCTTGCTATTGGGTCTAGCTACTCATAATAATGGAAGAAAACTCATAAATAGATGAAGAATAACCCATAATATTTAATTACAAGCTAATAATTGAAGATTCAATGATAAAACCACTATAAAATTGCTCAAAATAGTCAAGAACCGCCGTTCCTCAGCTAAAAGTTAGATTACAAAAATACCCTAAAAATGTGAAAAGAAAGTATTTATACTCGGCCAAACTTTTTGGACAAAAATACCCCTGACGAGGTATTGCAGTCCGCATAAAATGCAGTGTGGACCGCGATGAGGCTTTTGGCTTGACTTTTTGGGTCTCTGAATCTATCCACCGCGGTCTGCACAAAATGTACCACGCCCGCGATGGCTTCACTGCGGTCCGCATGAAATAGTTTGCGCCCGCAGTGGCTTCCAATATGAGCTCTTTGCATCTCTGCTCTACGGTCCACAAAAAATGGTTTGCGGCCGCAGTGCTTGAGTTTCCAAAATTGCTCTTCTCTGAATTTCCTCACTACGGACCACACTAAATGGATTGTGGCCGCAGTGGGTCTGCTGCACCTGCTTTGACTTGTTCTTGGTACTTGTGCATGTTTCACTCCTTTTTAAGCTAGTTTTGACTACTTGTCAAAAATTTGACCAAACCCTGCAAACAAACATAACATGTAAGCCTTTGGGATTATTTGGATATATTTTTAACCAAAACTCAAGTAAAATGGAGTGTAAAATCAACTAGAATCCCTAGATATCATTCACCAGCCTAGGTATATTTCTACGTCCGTTAGAGGACGAACGGTCATTTTAGAGGTGGAGAATGTGATGACCCAAAGGGTCATCTTATGTTTTAGAAATTTATTCCTTGTTATGAAGCCTTAAAACCCTCTTTTATTTCTCCTGGATTTTCCTACACTGTCCGGACACAGTTTCGGAAAGCCTTTATGTGAAAATTTGAGAAAAATAATAATTTTTGGCCTAAAAAGCTAATTTTTGTTGACTAAGGTCAACATTTTGGGAAAAATAATAATTTTGTGACCCGTGTTTTGACAGTCCAGATAGGTCCGTATTAAAATATGGGACCAGGTGTGTGCCGAATTCCGAGGTCCTAAGTCCGAGAAATGAATTTTTGATAAAAATTGTAAGACTGAAAATTTAATAATTCAAACAATTTGATCTTGTTAATATCGGGCCTGTATTTTGGTTCTGGATCCCGATACAAGTTCGTTATGATATTTATACCTTATTTGTGAAATTTGGTGAGAAACGGGACTGATTTGACGTGCTTTGGACATTTGGTTCAAAAGTTAGATGTTTTAAAACTTTCTTGAAAATTTCATGCAATTTGGTGCTAAATTTGTAGTTCTAGATGTTATTTTGGCAATTTGATCGCACGAGCAACTTCGTATGATGTTATAAGACTTTTGTGCATGTTTGGTTTGGAGCCTCGAGGACTCGGGGTGAGTTTTGAACAGGCTACGGGGCGATTTATACTTAGAAAATCTAGTCTTTAGGCTTTAGCTATCATCTGGTGTCTTTTTCTTTGCATTCGTGAAGGGACTCTCGCAAACACGAACATTAAACTTGTTTGAGGGAGAAATCCTTCTACGCGAACGCGAATTAGTGGTCGTGAACACGAAGCATTTGGGGCATTACCCTTCGCGAACGTGACCAGGCTATCGCAAACACGAAGCATGGGACCTGGGGGAGGGGAAAGTTGCTCGTCGTGAATGCGACACCGGGATCATGAACACGGAGGCTGGGGGTTCACGAAGGCTTTTGGCCGCTGTGTATCGCAGTCATGATAGGCGTCTCGCGAATGCGATGAAGACCAGTCTAGTCATTTTAAAAACAGAACCCTCACAAGATTTTTCAAATAATTTCACAGCTCTTTCATTAGAACTCGACCTAAGAGCAATTTTGAAGAGGGAATTCAACACCAAATCATAGGTTTGTCTTCTTAATATCATTTTCTTCAATTTCCATCAACACCCATTAGATTTCTAGTCCTAAATCTTGTTCTTAAGGGAATAAAATTAGGGATTTTGGGACAATTGGGGATTTTGCAAATTTGGGAATTAAGAGCTCGATTTGGGGTCGAATTCTTGAACTAATTACATATTTGGGCTCATGGATAAATGGGTTTTGGTTTGAACCTCGAGTTTTGATCCAGCGGGCCCTGGGTCAGTTTTTGACCTTTTGGGGGAAATGTTGGGAAACTTATAATTATGCATTGGAATTTATTTCTTTAGCAATAATTGATGTTATAATAATTATGACTAGATATGAGTGGCTCGGAGGTGGTAACTAGAGGAAAAGCGGTGATTGAGGCATGAGTTTGTCCGTGGATGGAAGGTAAGTGTCATGGTTAACTTTAGCTTGTGGGATTAGGTATTATATGCATATTTTTTATGTGTTTGGGTGTTGAATGCAACGTATAGGTGAGATTATGAGTGCCTATACGTTATTATCGAGTCATAGCATGTGGATTAGGTCGTATTCTTTAAAATGTTGTATCCTTGATCATATTATTCATGTTTAGATCATCTATTCGATGTGTTGAGCCATTTCCTATCATGTTCTACTGAGTTTGGTTTAGATTGAGTATTGTCTCAAAGTTAGGATTGGTATTGTGGCACTAAGTATTGAAGTAAGACTTGATGTTGTTAGTATCATCTCTCAATTATTGATGTTTCTTGTTTGGGTGAAGCTGAGTGATAAAGCACGAAGGGTGATGCCGTGCACATTATTAATATTTATATGGTGAGGTTGAGTGTTAAAGTACGAAGGGTGATGCTGTACACGTTTCTATCATTGCTTATCTGGTGAGGTTGGGAGTAAATGCACGAAGGTTGATGTCGTGCACTTTTAGATGATGTGTTTACTTATTATTACCATTTCAAGCTGTACTAGTTGTTTAAATTTCTCTATTGTTGTGGTTCCTTATCTTGCAACCCTCCCGGCCTCCTCCCCCCGAGTGAGTTGCTGCCTTAAGTCCAACAGGAGACCCAAGGTAGATCTGCCAACGTTCGCAGACCCTAGAGTCCCCTTCCAGTTATCCTAGTTTCGTGTTTTCTTTTAATTCAAATACAATTGTATTTTCTTTTAGCCAGTATTTGTAGTGACTCTTAGAAGTCCATGAATTGTGACACCAGTTTCTGGGTAGTTGTGTATTAGTACTTGGGTTATTATGAGATTTTGTACTATTTTAATCTGTTTTGGTTTAATTGCTGTTATTACTGAATTGGTTAGTGGTTAGCGTATTAGAATCTCTATTTATTGGCTTGCCTAACATCTGAAAAGTTAGGCACTATCACAATCCCAACGGTGGGAAATCCGGGTCGTGACACTTTTGGTGCCATGCGAATTTGGTTATAACCTGACGAACCATCCATGAAAGACATTGCCTCATAACTAGTAGTAGCAATGATAATCAGCTCTGGAATAGGAAGCGAGAACTCATCTTTCGGGCACACATTGTTGAGATCCCTGAAGTCAATGCATACTCGAGTCTGGCCATTTTTCTTCCTTACAGGGACAATGTTTGATACCCATGCAGGGTATTTAACTTCACGAATAAATCCAACATCGATGTAGTTTGTTATCTTCAGTTTCAATTAAAGGAACCAAGTCCGATCTAAAGCGCCTTTGGGATTGTTTAACAGTGAGAGCGCCATTCTTGATGGCAAGGTGATGGACTGCTACTTTTGGGTCAAAGTCAGGCATCTCTTTGTAGCTCCAATCAAAGACATCCTTGTACTCCTTGAGTAACTCAATATTGGTACTTTCTTCATCAACTTCTAATAAAGCACTTAGGTAGGTGGGCCTTTGTTCCTCATCGGTTCCAAGGCTAACTTCTTTTAAGGCATTACTATAGTCTTCACTCCTTCTTCAAGTTCAGGTGGAGCATCTTCCACATCTTCATTTTCTTGAAAGTTCCCATCGTTGAAGGATATGTGATAACACGGTGAAACATCGTCCAATTTCTCATTATTCTCTATTAGAGATAAAACACCATGCTCGTTTTGTGTAGTAACATGATACGAAGAACCCACATTTTCTTTGTCTTCATCACGTTGTTTAGTGTAGACCATAATGTATGGCTTCACATTCAGTACTTCATCACACAAAACCATGACTTTTTTTGTCGCTTCATTCTAGAAGGAACCAAACTTTGGAAATATTTAGAGATCTTCTGAAATTTGGGCGACGCGAGTATTTTTGTATTTCGATAATTTCTCTGGAACATATTCCCCCTTTTTAATGGACCAAATCTCTCAAATACGAAAGTTCTCACAGTTGATTTTCCAAGTCGATCAAAGACAGAAGGCCTGTTAGAAGCGGTAGATTCATGTTCTACAGTTATATAATTGCTACTCGTCCTTCTTCTTGAGATGAGCACTGAAAACAGTTGCTTGTATCCAAAACCTTCGCGTGATTGCCTCGTCGTAGCTTCTAATGCGAGCTTCCCTAACTTTGATGGCTCATTGGGATTGTATCCAGCTTTTACAAATAACATGTAAGCGATAGGGTCAAAACCTTCATTAGTTTACTTTGTACGGAGTGCCGTATTCTGCAAATGATTTTGGGCTATAAACCCTGCAAACGGCTTTGAGGACAACTTTACCGCCTCAATTCGTTTTACTGGAAGAGTTAATTCTTTTAGCGTGTTAGTTTGGAGATTAGATGATTCGCCCTCGTTTTTCTTCCTTTTAGGGGCATATTGGAGCGGGGGACTTACTTTCTTTCCATAAGACACAATATCCCATCTATGAGATTTATTAGCGTTGGCGTGTACCTCCTCAGTAACAGCTTTAGCTTTACCAATAGTCACCTCAGCTCTTTTAGTTATGGGTTCGTTATTCTAGCTTTTCATGCGATCATCAACTTTTAGCTCCTTTACAATACGGTTCTTCAAGTAGAACTTTGCATCAGCGAAGTGTGACTCTGACTTGGTGTATGGCTCATCATCAGCAACTATCTTCTTCTCGACTTCACCCTTGTAGTGTTTTAAATATTGATGGTTGGTAGATGGAACTACTTTAATCTCATTCATCCAAGGCCTTCCAAGAAAGACATTGTATGAAGTCTTCGTATTGATTACATGTAGCCACACTTGATTGCATATATTAAATAGTGATTCCTAATCTGATCGCGCCTATGTATCTTTGCCCCCTTGGTTGAATCCTTGGATGATCACACGACTTTTTGAGAGTTCATTCATGGGAATACCAAGTTCCTTCACAGTGTGAATTGGCAAAATGTTAACTGAGGATCCTCTATAAACCAAAATTTGATTTACCCTTTCATCACGCATATAGCCAACTAGGTACAATGGTCGGTTATGAGGAGTGTCACCTTGCAGAAGATCGTTATTTGTGAACGTAAGTTTTTCCTCGCACACATTCATTCTTGGGGAATAGACTCGATGAGCTTTTCTGAATATGGTGCCATTGATAGGCCATCATTCTTTTCTTCCCCTTATTAGCATTGCAGCAAGAGGCCTCAATAACATCATAAGAAATCTTCATGCGGAACCAACATGGAAAGAAATCCTCCAAGGTCATTGGATGTCGTGGCTTTTAAAGGTGGTGCAACTTAACTTTTTCTTTCTTCAAATTCCTAACTAGATTCTGTTTCATTGATCTTTTTACCATAATATTCCTTGTTGGTTCTTCTATTGATTCTTTTTGTGGGCTCCTTTTGTGGCGCCTATGATGTGTCACCAACGTTCAACCTTCATCATCATCAGTTTGATCAGCTTCAACTTTGTTGTTCTCTAGTAATTCTTCATCTTTGATTTCTTTTCAACTGCATAACTCATCTTGACTAAATAAGCCAAAGGTGATAGAGACTTCATTTGCGCTTTCTTTCTCATCTTCAAGCATGATCTTCTTTTCACGGGCCAAGTCCATGACTTTGTCCTTGAAGACAAAGCACTTCTCCAGAGGGTGGCTTACAAGTCGGTAATATTTGTAGTAATTTGAGTCATTTATTTTCCTAGCATCATTTGTTGCTTCATATCCAAAAACTCAATAAAATTTAACTCGAGAAGTTCTTCAAAAAATTTTGGCATATCAGAATCCAGAAATGTGTACTCCTTATCTTGCATTTCTTTTAGAGTCAACTTTCCACTTGGTTTATCTTGAAAAGAAGTGGATTTCAAACTATGTTTCTTGCTCACATTGGTTGTGAACTTCACAGGCGATATATTGACATTCATGGCTTCATTGTTTTCATGCCTCGAAACCAACTTGCTCCATTTCCTGACTTCTTTGTTGTCGTTCCCTTTGCGAGGCTCATAAGTAGACAACCTTTTGTTTCTAGTGGAGGCCATGCTTAATTTTATGTCGTGGGCATGAGTCGCAAGTTCTTCAAACGTGCTAGGCTTGATACCTTCCAAGATGTAGCACAATCCCCAATGCATGCCTTGGATGCACATCTCAATGCTAGAAGCTTCACTAAGCCTCTCTTTGCAGTTGAGGCTTGCATTCCTCCAACTATTGAAAAAAGTCGATAACTGGTTCATCCTTTCGTTGATGTGTATTTTTAAGTTCTATCATACTCACGGTACGTCTCGTGCTATATAAGAGATTGAGGAACACTTGCTTTAGTTTATCCCAGCTATTAATAAATCCAGCCTCGAGGTCTACGTACCAGTCAAAAGCATTTCCTTTTAGTGAGCGGACAAACTGATTGAAGGTAATCTCCATAAGTCCTAGTATTGTCACATGTCCTTATGAAGTGCTCCACATGTACCTTTTCCATCAAACTCTTGAAACTGTGGAGATTAATAACCAGCATGTATCTTCAACATATCGACCCTTGCAGTTATTTTGAATAAGTAAGGGAGGACTTGGCAGCAACTTCATACTCGTTCTTAATGGTTCCTTCAATGAACTCCTTCAATTGATCGATTGGAATCATCCCTTCAGATGAGAAAATGGATAGCCTTTAGCAGATACTGTTTGTCTTAGGGGAGAATCACTTTCTGGAACTTCTGGGAGCTTGCCAGGTGCATAGGTAGATTCTTCTTTCATCAAGATTAACACCCTATTTGTTAGCTTGTCGATTCTAGCATTTTTATTTTTCATGCACTTGGGCAAGCCAGCGATAGCTTCGGTCAAGTTTGCCAACTGCTCGTCTACAAATGAAGTGTTGGTCACTATGGCTTGCATGATTGTCATGGACGATATGGAGTAGCATTGATTTTGTAATGACCCGGTCGGTTGTCTTAAAAATTAACATCCCAATTCCCTATTAACTACTTTCCCTAAGTCTATTTATGCTAATTTGAATTACCGGGATGTTCGGTTTTGAGTTTCCAAGAGTTTTGGGACACTTAGTCCCTAAATGAGAGCTTAAGTGTTAGAAAGTTGTCTGTAGTAGGAACAGTGTGAAGACGACCTCAGAATGAAAATTTGATGGTTCCATTAGCTCCGATAGGTGATTTCGGGGTTGGAAGCGTGTTTGGATTGTGTTTTGGAGGTCCACAGCTGATTTAGGGTTGAAATGCCATAGTTTGAGTTTTTTTTAAGTTTACGGTCCGATAGTGAGATTTTTATCCGTGGGTCAAAATGGAATTCCGAAAGTTGTAGTGGCTCTGTCATGTCATTTGGGATGTGTGTGTAAAATTTCAGGTCGTTCAGATGAGGTTTGGTTAGGTTTTTTATCGAAAGCATGTTTTGATAGAATTTAAAGTTCTTAGGCTCAAATCCTTGATTTAATCGAGTTTCCAATGTTGTGTCAGGTGGTTTAAGGGTTGATACAAGTTTGAATAGGATATTAGGTGTTATTGGTGCTTTTGATTGAGGTCCCGGGGACCTCGGTATGATTTCGGGTGGTTGTCAGGAAGATCGAGGAAGTGTTGCAGCAGCTGAAGCATTTCTGCTTCTGGTATTTTCGCTTCTGCGTCTTGGGAATCGCATAAGCGGAGCCGCAGAAGAAGCTTGGGCATCGCAGAAGCGGACGTTAGTTTTCCCTCAGTTTTTTGCGAATGCAGAATAATTTCCGCAGATGCGGTTTCGCACCTGCAAGATTATTATTGCGGATGCGGGCCCTAGGCTGGTTATTGAAAACCACATAAGCGGCATAGGTTCTACAAAAGCAGGACCACATGTGAGGTCCCTTAACCGCAGAAGCGTAAACCTCTGGTCAGAAATAAGAAATTTAGGGGTTAGTTTCAAAGGTTAGAGAAATTGAATTTGAGCTCGGGGGAGGGCAATTTTGAGAGGGTTTTGAAGAGAAGATCATTGGGTAACAATTCTTTAACCTTTTTTAGTTATATTCCATCAATCTATAGCTAATTGCTTCATCTAAATTCGAATTGGGGATTAAAAATTGGGGAAAATTTGGAAGCAACTTCATAGACCTAAATTTTTAGATTTGAGTGGGTGTTTGACCTCCAATTTGAGACATTTTTATATGGTTAGACTCGTGACAGTACGGGATTCTGAAAATGTCAAAATTATCCGATTCCAAGACGTTGTCCTAAGGGGCGTTGTGACGACCCGACCTGTCGTCTCATGGGTTACCGCACTTTTTCCCCAATTTTCTGCTTCTTTATACTTCATTATCAGTGTCTTGTGTGATCGAGTTGGCTTGGATTGATTTTAGAAGAAAATGAGACACTTAGTCTCTTTAAGGAAGACTTAGTTTGGAAAAGTCAACATGATGTTGACTTATATGTTAGAGGGCTCGGATATGATTTTCGATGGTTCGATTAGCTTCGGCGGATGATTTGTGACTTAGGAGTGTGATCGGAAGTGGTTTTGGAGGTCCGGTGTAGAATTAGGCTTGAATTGGAGAAGTTAGTATTTTGGCGAATTTCGGTTGATAGGTGAGATTTTGATCCAGGGGTCGGAATGGAATTCCGAGAGTTGTTGTAGATTCGTTATGTGATTTGGGATATGTGTGCGAAATTTCAGGTCATTCGGAGGTGATTTGGTTGGGTTTTTGATCGAATGCGTATTTCGGAAGTTTTGAAAGAGCTTAGGCTTGAATTTGTTGAGATATGATGGTTTTAGTGTTGTCTGAGGTGTTTTTATGATTGGAACAAGTTTGAAAGATGTTATAGGAGGTAATGGTGCTTTTGGTTGAGATCCTGGGGGCCTCGGTGTGATTTCGGATGGTTAACGGGAAGTTTTGGTTTGTGAACTTAATATTTTTGCAGCTGCTTCTGGTATTTTTCCTTCTGCGGAAATGGGACCGTAGAAGCGATACCGCAGAAGCGAGATATGAGCCGCAAAAGCAGCAGGTATCGCAGGTGCGGAGTGTCCAATCGCATCATTTGGAGAATTAAGGGGAAACCGCAAATGCGGAGTTTTATCCGCAGAAGTGGAAGGTGCAAATGCGGAAATTCAACCGCAGAAGGGGAAATATATGCAGAACCGGTGCATTGACGATAGAAGCGAGAGTTGCAGATGCGGCTAAGGAGCCGCAGATGCGGAAATGACTGGTGAGTGCTATTTAATTTCTCCTTCGCGAAATTTTAAAGGGTTTCATATTTTTCACTTCGGACTTGGAGAATTTGGGCGAGTTGGAAGAGAGAAATCAAGGGACTTCTTTGAGGTAAGGATTTCTGAGTCTAAAACACAATTCTAAGGTGTTATTACATGAATTTAGACTGAAAAACTAACGAATTAAGGAGTTAGAATGGAGGTTAGGGCTTGAACTTAAGAGAGTTAAGAATGGGGATTTAAGGGGTCATTTAGACTCCGATTTTGGTAATCTTTATATATATAGACTCGTGGCGAGATAAGGAATCCGTTGATGTTAAATTTTTTGATTTTCGAGGAGTGGGCTCGGGGCTCGGGTTTTGCTAATTTTTAGTTTTATTCTATTTTTCGATTGTTTTTGATTGGGCATTATCCCATTGGCATATTGTGATGTATTCGCTATGATTTTGGATAGATTCGACGCGCGTGGAGGCCAGTTTGAGGGGCAAAGGTATCACGAACTAGTGAATTCGCCGGTTCAAGATGAGTAATGATTGTAAATGATATTTTGAGGGTTTGAAATCCCGTATTTGCACATCATAATGCTATATTGAGGTGACTTGCACGTCGGATAGCGAGCGTGGGGTAGAGCACTGTTGGGGATTGTTACTTACTCGGTCCCTATTGATGAATTTACTGTGTATTTGACTGAAATTCACTTGTTATCATCATAATTTGGGATGATTGTCATATTTGGACTTCGTGCTAACTATTTGAACCCTTCGCGGATTATTTTTGATATTTCCTCACTATTTTGATTTTATACTTGAACTCAGTCATATATTTTCCACTGCTTTTAAGACTCAACCAAGTTTATTTTGCTTTAACACTTGAAATGATATTTCTAATAATATTTGGGTTGAACATCATATTTAACTGTTGCCCTAGTGGCTTATGTGATTTGACAGGGTAAGGCCGAGGGCCTGTATTATAAGGATGCTTTTAGATCGGGTTGCACGCCGCAGCAGAGTTATACTGATACTGATATGAGGCCAAGGGCCTAGACTTGATGCCATGAGATGGCTTGATATTGCGCTTGGTTCGTAAGGGGCCCCTCCCGGAGTCTGCATACCCCAGTGTGCGCCGTCGATGATAAATGGATCGGGCTGCACGCCGCAGCGATAAGTGGAGCGGGCTGCATGCCGCAGCGGTACTGGTACTGTTTGATGTGTTTGCATTATCTTATTTGTATGCTATTATCTGTTGTTTTGTGCTACTTCTTGCAATATAGACCTGATACTCTGGCATTCCTTGATAACTGAGTGTTGTGCCCGCGGGGCAAAAATTTTGTGCTTATCTGCACTATTTGTTTTGCATTCGTGTTCTTAACCGTTGAAAAGGACATTTCAAAATAGGCTTAAACTGAGTTAAGATGTTTTTCTGAAGATTTCATAGCTTCACTATTTTCTAAAAACGGTTTACACTGCTTCTATTTAGCATGATGATTTGCCATACGTGATTTCTTACTGCTCAGTAATTATTTACCTTTATTACTCACTGAGTTGGAGTACTCACTTTACTCCCTGCACCTCGTGTGTAGATGCAGGTATATATTCACACGGTAGCAGGTTTTGGCCGATCAGAGGCGGAGTTATATGAGTTAAAAAGGTGATTGCCGGCATTCGCAACACTATTTTCCTCTTTTTTGTTCATTATTCCGGTTTTGTATACTTTAGACCTTGTAGTGGATTTACATTCTGATAGATGCTCGTGACTTGTGACACCCTGATTAGGGTTGTGTTGGGTTGTACTTCTATTAATTAATATTTTAAGTCATATTTAAGTTGTTTATTTATGTTTAACTATTTTTGAAAATACGAATTGGGTTTAGTTGGCTGGCCTTGTCCCCACGAGAGCCGCCATCACGACCGGGTCCGGTTTGGGTTGTGACAAATTGGTATCAAAGCCTAGGTTACTCGGTCTCACGAGTCATGAGCAGGTTTAGCAGAGTCTCACAGATCGATACGGAGACGTTTGTACTTATCCTCGGGAGGTTGCAGAACCTTTAGGAAAACTTCATATTCTTGGAATTCTTATCGTGTGTCCTTGATTCAGCTTGAAATGTAACTCTTGAAATTCCTTCCACGCGTTTGCATGCGTGTATGAGCGCTCAGTATTAGATATTCCTTGATGGCTTGTGATTCTTTGATCGAGGGGCGAGATGTAATCTCTGTGAGTTTATGTTGGGCTAGTCTAAAGAACTTGAGGCTAGATCTTTGTCTATGGCTTGAGCACCAAGGTGCTGATTGTGCGAACACGTGGTTTTGAACTTATACGTTCGGTATTGTCCCTATTAGAGGGAATGGTGGTTGGGTAGCTATGTGATGAGTATGTTAGTACTGCGAGAGGTATCTATATGACTTGGAAGTGACGAGGAAGGTCTGCTTGATGATAGATGAACTATTAAGTGTATGATCTCCATTGTGATTGGATGTGTAGCCCTGAGTTATGGGCGTGTGAAGAATCTTTTCAAGATTTTTAGTTGGAAGTGAAGTAAGTTGCATGTTGCGGTATGAGTTCAGACTCTGGAAGACTAAGTGATTGTGTTATGTGTATGACGGTGAAAGGTATACAGAAATGTTATATTGAGGCGAAGTAGGTGGGTTATCTCTTGCGGAGTGTTGTGAAGTGGTGTGACCCCTATGTTGTCTGTTAGAAGCTCTCAATCACAAGTGAAATACACGTGTTGAAATCTAAATTGGTCCCTTAGGGAGTGGGTGTATCTGTTACGAAGGTGAAGGTGAGAATTGCAGAAGAGTTAAATTCTAACTGATCTATGTTTTCACAAGCTTATAAGGGATTTGAGTTAATCTCACTATGATATTATGACAGCAATAGAGTACATGCATATGATTTATTGAGTGCGTTTTGATCTATGGCTTCGAGCCAAGTTGGGGAGTTTGCTATTGATTAGGTTTATTGCACAGCGAAATGCTATGTTGGTTCCAGTTTGAGGCGCGTTGGTGAGTCAGTTATGGCTTATGGAGATTGGGGTCGAGGATGACTGTGAAGGAATTTATTTTTATTTTCAAAGGTTATACGGTGCCTCGTATGTGTGTGAGAATCATAGGATGTCTTAAGCCGCTGTTAGAAAAGAGTGCTCGGTGCATAGAGTAGGAAGATGCTTGCTTTTATTGTGACGAGGTCATATCTTACGGTTTCAGAGTGCTACCGAGGCATGGGTGGTTCTGTTCATTGGATCAGGCTACATGCAGTTAAGCAGAGTAAATGACTCTCGAGAATGGTATTAATGTGTTCGAGATTCTACAAGTGACAATTGGGTATCTTGAATTTGTATATGTGATTAGAAACTGAGTCTCCATTGGGAGAGGTCAAGATGTGTAATTTTTCTATATCAATTATGGGCTTCTATGTAGCACTATCAGGAAGGTGCAGGTAATGGTTCGGAATTCGTAGAATGTTCTATGATGTTTTGACTTGCGATGTAGCAGTTGGAAGGTACGAAATGGTTCGTGGGATATGAGACAGCATGGTCTCGTGATTCAAAGACACTCAGGATGAGTGCGGATGGATGGTGTTATATGTTGAATGCAGTTACTATTATTCCTAGGGAAATCAGGGTAAGTTGAAAGAATATGGATTGGTTAGTCATATATCTATTGGCATATTGGTGGTAAAGATCAATTCCTTCAGCATGATCAAGTTACGCGTGTGATTTGTGGCGGTACAGGTGAGGCCTGTCGTAAATGATGTTATTCAAGAGTATTCCATTGTTATAGGCATGTTACGTATAGGCGGATCCCGAAAGGGTCATGGTGGGTTGGACCACTACTTAGCGATTTGCATATTCTACGGTTATGAGAATTCACCTATATATTGCTATGGTTCTCCTGAAGTGAGTTAAGTGGAAAGTTTTATATGATGAAGTATTAATCTAATAATGGTTCCGAAGCTGTGATGAAGAGCGTGTTCTATCGTATGTTGGCATGTTGGGTGCAATGAGTGGTATGGAATTTGAAGTGAGATAAAGATAACAACTCGTTATGGACAAGGATGTCATGAGCTCGGATGAGCAGGGAAGAAGTCCCGCCGTTTAAGGTAAATCGGTATTGCCTTCAGCGTCGCCTTACGATGATGTTTTGTAAAAAGGCTTTACACCCTGGTTAATGATTCTTGATCGCTTTTCAGCGTTAGTGCGACCCGTGGTTTGGAGGTACGATCCAATTATTCGTAATGGTAGGTTGTGGGAGGGTATCACACAGGAGGATTATGTAAGTATGGCTGTTAGTCTCTTGATTGATTGAAGACTTAAACCAAGTATGAACGTTATGATAATATCGTTAAATTGAGAAAATATGCCTGGAGGGCACTCAATCTATTGAGTTGGGGACTACGGCTGATTTCTTCGACTATGATGGATGTTCTTATGTGTTACGAGCGGAAGATGAGTTGTTAGGGACCTTTGAAAGGTAATTAACCTAATTCAGTGCGATGAGAATCGGCTTGAGGTCGGCGAATGGATTCAAATGTGAATATGGGCTCTATGTCAGGCCAAACGGGTTCATTTCAGTGATGCGCTCCTTATGGAGGAGGAGTCAGGGTGTTATTTCATTGTTAGAAATTTTATGCAGTGATACACTGCACCGTGTGAGACGGTTTGAGAAAATGCTTATATGTTGAGGATCCGCATCGAAATGATGTTTATGAGCAAAATGGTTCTCGTGATTTAGAATGTATATCACACCTCAGTTGAGCTTGAGTTTTGGTAGCTTATAGCTCTATGTCCCTTCGGGGACGGTATTATGCACTTAGCGTGCTTGTGACCAAAATTTGATTTTATATTAATAAGCAATTTAGCTTGATGTACACCTCTTTAGGTGAGTGTTATGTGTGGATCGGGTGGCACGCCGCCATGAGTGTGTTATTTGGATCGGGTTGCGCGCCACAACAGTGTGATATTGAGCATAGTTTTCTGTATGTTATTTTTGTATGCCTTGCTTCCTATTTTCTCAAGGGAGCACGTATTAGTGCATGAGTTAGGCAGTTCTTTCCAGAGTTCGTCTTCCTTTTTGTACCGCATTTTAATCGGTAGCCTATCGACACTTTGTTGAATCATATGAGACTTTTGATTATGTACGGGGTGGCATATTGCCTAAGCGGTTCATACTGGGTGAGGTCACGTATTGGGGCGAAGTGATGCGGATGTATGATATTGCGAGTTAGATTCGTGTGTTCTGTCTGTATGATGGTAGACGGCTTCTCCGTTTTGTGTTGTGGTGGTACTGGAGAGCTTAAGGTACAACTCTTTCATTTGAGTCATTTTCATGAATTGAGTATGTTTGGACTGTTGCTTATTAGAGTGCGTATTGTGCGAGTTGTGGCTTAGTCATGTACTATTGTGTAATGTCACTAGAGTGGTGTGTTGATTAGATGAGATCGTTGAGATCTTTAATGAGTACGAGCAGATTCAACTTCAATATGTTGGAAGGATAATATCGAGCTTCGACTCAGAAATTTGATGTAGTATTTGCTAAAGGAGAAGTGGTTTCATGAATGGTTTATCTGAGAAATAGTGATGGTTTACTGTGTGTTTTGGTTATCAGTTACAGTATATGTAGAAATATTAGAAAGAAACTTTAGTTGTTAAGAGGTTTTCTATCAGTATTCAAGCCTTGTGTACAACTGCTGTGAATGGGAGTTATCGCTACATGTGTTTGAGTTATGTAGAATATCAGGTAATTGCACCTGAGGTTGCAGGTATGGGTTATTACAGCTGGTTCGGGCTTGTTCTGAATATAGATGGGAGGTTTTGAACTTGTGTACGATTTCGGAAATGGAAATGTGGTTCTAAGGTTTATGGGCTAGATTGGATATGAAATTGCAGAGACAATGTGTAATCGGACCTATGTGAGATAGGGTGATGGGGGTCCACCCCCGGGTATATGCATGGTAAAGTTATTAAGCTATTGGTTGTCTTCTAGAACAACTCTGGGAATGCTCGAGGACGAGCGTTTGTTTAAGTTGGGGAGGATGTGACGACCCGACCCGTCGTCTCATGGGATACCGCTCTGTTTCCCCCATTTTATGCTTCTTTATGCTTCATTATCAGTGTCTTGTGTGATCGAGTTGGCTTGGATTGATTTTAGAAGAAAATGAGACACTCAGTCTCTTTAAGGAATGCTTAGTTTGGAAAACTCAACCGAATGTTGAGTTATGTGTTAGAGGGCTCGGATATGTTTTTCAATGGTTCAGTTAGCTTCGGGGGATGATTTGTGACTTAGGAGTGTGATCGAAAGTGGTTTTGGAGGTCCGGTGTAGAATTAGGCTTGAATTGGCGAAGTTAGTATTTGGGCAAATTTCGGTTGATAGGTGAGATATTGATCCGGGTGTCGGAATGAAATTCCGAGAGTTGCTATAGATTCGTTATGTGATTTGGGATGTGTGTGCAAAATTTCAGGTCATTTGGAGGTGATTTGGTTGGGTTTTTTATCCAATCTGTATTTCGGAAGTTTTTAAAGAACTTAGACTTGAATTCGATGAGATATGATGGTTTTAGTGTTGTCTGAGATGTTTTTATGATTGGAACAAGTTTGAATGATGTTATAGAAGGTGTTCGTGCTTTTGGTTGAGGTCCTGGGGGCCTCAAGCTGATTTCGGATGGTCAACGGGAAGTTTTGGTTTGTGAACTTAAGATTTTTGCAGTTGCTTCTGGTATTTTCGCTTCTACGGAAATGGGACCGCAGAAGTGAGATGTGAGCCATAGAATCGAAAGGTATCGCATGTGCGGAGTGGCTGGCCACATCTGCGGAGTCGCAGATGTGGTGAAGTGACCGCAGATGCGGAGTTTTGAGAATTAAAGGGAAACCGCAAAGGCGGAGTTTTGTCCGCAGAAGCGGAAGGCGCAAATGCGGAAATTCAACTGCAGAAGCGGAAATATCTGCAGAAGCGGGGCATTGACCACAGAAGTGGGACTCGCAGATGCGGCTAGGGAGCAGCAGATGCGGAAATGACTGGTCAGTGCTATTTAATTTCTCCTTCGCGAAATTTTAATGGGTTTCATATTTTTCACTTCGGACTTGGAGAATTTGGGAGAGTTGGAAGAGAGAAATCAAGGGACTTCTTTGGGGTAAGGATTTCAGAGTCTAAAACACAATTCTAAGGTTTTATTACATGAATTTAGACTGAAAAACTAACGAATTAAGGAGTTAGAATGGAGGTTAGGGCTTGAACTTAAGAGAGTTAAGAATGGGGATTTGAGGGGTCATTTGGACTCCAATTTTGGTAATCTTTATATATATAGACTCGTGGCAAGATAAGGAATCCGTTGATGATAAATTTTCTGATTTTTGAGAAGTGGACCCGGGGCTCGGGTTTTTCTAATTTTGAGATTTTTGCTATTTTGTGATTATTTTCGATTGGGTACTGTCCCATTGGCATATTGGGATGTATTCGCTCTAATTTTGGATAGATTCGAAGCGCGTGGAGGCCGGTTTGAGGGGCAAAGGCATCGTGAACTAGAGAATTCGCCGGTTCAAGGTGAGTAATGATTGTAAATGATATTTTGAGGGTTTGAAACACCGTATTTTGCACATCGTAGTGCTCTATTGAGGTGACTTGCACGCCGGATAGCGAGTGTGGGGTAGAGCACCGTTGGGGATTATGACTTAGTCCATCCCAATTGATGAATTTCTTACGTATTTGACTGAAATTCACTTGTTATCATAATAATTTGGGCTGATTTCCATATTTGGGCTTCGTGCCAACTATTTGATCCCTTCGGGGATTATTGTTGATATTTCCTCACTATTTTGATTTTTACTTGAACTCACTCATGTATTTTCCACTATTTTTAAGACTCAGCCAAGTTTATTTTGCTTTAACACTTGAAATGGTATTTCTAATAATATTTGGGCTGAGCATCATGTTTTACTGTTGCCCTAGTGGCTTATGTGATTTGACTGGGTAAGGCCGAGGGCCTGTATTGTGAGGATGCTTTTGGATCGGGTTGCACGCCGCAACAGAGTTATACTGATACTAATATAAGGCCGAGGGCCTAGACTTGGTGCCACGAGATGACTTGATATTGCGCTTGGGCCGTAAGGGCACCCTCCCAGAGTCTGCACACCCCCAGTGAGCGCCATCGATGATAAATTGATGGGGTTGCACGCCGTAGCGATATGTGGAGCGGGCTACACGCCGCAGCGGTACCGGTACTGTTTGATGTGTTTGCATTACCTTATTTGTCTGCTATTATCTGTTGTTTTGTGCTACTTCTTGCAATATAGACCTGATACTCTAGCATTCCTTGATAACTGAGTGTTGTGCCCAAGGGGCAGAAATTTTGTGCTTATCTGCACTATTTGTTTTGCATTCGTTTGTGTAACCGCTGAAAAAGGACATTTCAAATGAGGCTTAAACTGAGTTAAGATGTTTTTCTAAAGATTTCATAGCTTCACTGTTTTCTAAAAAGGGTTTACACTACTTCTATATAGCATGATGATTTTCCATACGTGATTTCTTACCGCTCAGTTGTTATTTACCTTTATTACTCACTGAGTTGGAGTACTCACTTTACTCCCTGCACCTCATGTGTAGATGCAGGTATTTATTCATACGGTAGCGGGTTTTGGCCGATCAGAGGCGGAGTTATATGAGTTAACAAGGTGACTGCCGGCATTCGCAGCACTATTTTCCTCTCTTTTGTTCATTATTCCAATTTTGTATACTTTAGACCTTGTAGTGGATTTACATTCTGATAGATGCTCGTGACTTATGACATCCCGATTAGGGCTGTGTTGGGTTTTACTTCCGTTAATTTAAGTCATATTAAGCTATTTATTTATGTTTAACTATTTTTTAAAATACGAATTGGGTTTAGTTGACTGGCCTTGTCCCCACGAGAGGCGCCATCACGACCGGGTCCGGGTTTGGGTCGTGACAGGCGTTTTGGTTATTTTACCTAATTTCACGTCTTATCTTTGAATTAAATTGTGAAATCAGTTGTTTGAGATGTTATTTATGATATGTAATTGAATTGAATAGATTCGGGCCATTTGGAGTTGGATACTCGTGGCAAAGGCGTGGTTTCTAGTTGATTTTTCAGCCGGTTCGAGGTAAGTGGCTTGTCTAACCTTGTGTGGGGGACCTCTCCCCTTAGGACATGATATTTTTATATTTGAATGCCTCGTACGTGAGGTGACGAGCGCGTACTTGAGCTAATTGTTAAAAAAATTTTTTTGCTTGAAGTATTTCAATTGAGTTTTCTTGCTTATCTATTTATCCTAATTGTAAGCTTTTCCTGTGTTAGCTTAGAGAAGCATGTTTAGTTGACTTACTTGCCTATTTACTTAAACTGTCTTGTTTGTACTCCATGAAGCATGTTAGGCTAGAATTTACTATTACTTGTTCCGATCTTAGTATTTTTCTTGTTGTTTGAGCTATTATTGTACATTTAAAATTTGGGTCTACGGGACGGCATCCCGGGAGATCCCCTGTATGTGATATGTCCTGGACTGAGAGTGAGGGATACCAAGAGATCCCTCCTACATGTATATATATAGGGATACCAAGAGATCCCTCCTACATGTATATATATAACTATTGAGGATACCAAGAGATCCCGTATTGCTATTGAGGATACCAAGAGATCCTCGGGATACCAAGAGATCCCTCGTTTATATGGTGAGGATACCAAGAGATCCTCGGGATACTAAGAGATCCCTGGAATATCATTCCTGTTGTGAGAACCATTTCCTTGTATTGTCTTATATTATTCTTTATATTATTGCATTCCTTATTTATCCTGTTTAGATTCTCGCTGTAGACTTTATTTATACTGTTTTCCTTATCCTATCATTTATTTTATTTTATCTCAGTGGGGCCTTGACCTTCCTCGTCACTACCCAGCCGAGGTTAAGCTTGGCACTTACTGAGTACCGTTGTGGTGTACTCATGCCCTTTCTGCGTATGTTTTTCATGTGCAGATCCAGGTAGCTCTGCCCAAGCGTATTATCCTTGAGGCGGAGAGATCTAGTAGAGTCTTCGAGGTATATCTGTCGCGTCCGCAGACCAGGAGTCTCTATCTTATTCTGGTTTTAGCAGTTAGTTTTCCTTTCCGTACTGTATCTTAGACATTCTGGAGTTAGAGCAGTGTAGTACATTTCTATCATCATGTGTTTTCCCGTGAGTTTTTGGGTTTTGGGATGATATTGTAGACTTCCGCGTTTTGGGTTGTATATGCCAAGTGGCACTTATATATAGTTTTTCCTTCTATTTTGCTTAGTTTAATAAATTGTTTTCGCAAGTTATATTATTTTTGCATTGTTAGGCTTACCTAGTCGTACAGACTAGGTGCCGTCACGACATGTTCACGGAGGGCGAACTGGGGTCGTGACAAGTTGGTATCAGAGCTCTAGGTTCATAGGAGTCAAGGAACATAGGCAAGATTATTAGAGTCTCCCTGATTGGTACGGAGACGTTTGTACTTATCTACGGGAGGCTACGTAACTGTTAGGAAAATTTTTCACTTAATTTGATTTCCTTGTCGTACGATATCTTGACATCACCAATTCTAAAATTCTATCTTTTATTCTCTCATAGATGGTGAGGACACGTGCTACTCCAGATGATCCGGCACCTGTGACCCCTAGTGTAGCCGTCAGAGGCAGGGGCCGGGGTAGAGGTCGAGAACGAGCATGTGGTGCAGCCAGAGCACCTGCGCGAGCTGCCGACGAGGCACCACCAGTAGATCCAGTCGGAGCCCAAGCACCTGGCACGCCTACTACTGCCACTACTACTCCAGCTCTTCAGGAGACTTTGCCTCAGTTCATGGGTATGTACACCACATTGGCTCAGGCAGGGTTGCTTCCCCTTGCTAAGCCACATCTCAGGTCGGGAGAGCAACATAGACTCCCGCCGTCTGCACTCCTGAGCAGTGAGTGCATGTTGAGCAGGTTCCGAGATTATTCCCGCACCGCCTGTAGTGCCCGTTCAGCCCGAGGATAGGGTAGTGGCTTCTGAGGATGAGCAGCTGAGGCTTGAGAGGTTCAAGAAGTACAAGCCTCCTGTATTCAGTAGATTAGCATTAGATGATGCTTTGGGATTTCTAGATGAGTGTCACCGTATTCTTTGCACTTTGGGCATAGTAGAGTCCAGCGGGGTTTCCTTCACTGCCTTCCAGCTTCAGGGAGCTGCCTATGATTGGTGGTGCACTTATGAGATAGACAGTCCAGCTGAGGCTACCTCACTGACCTGGACCTAGTTTTTAGATATGTTCATGAGAGAGTTTATCCCTTAGAGTCTCGGGGGTGCATGGCACGCGGAGTTTGAGCATATGCGCCAGGGTACTATGACCATTTTGGAGTATGATATCCGCTATACCAGGTTGGTCAGGCATGCACCGGCTTTGGTTGCTACAGTCCGTGAGAGAGTTTGCAGGTTCATTGAGGGTCTCACCCCACCCATCAGATCTAGCATGGCTCGAGAGTTCGAGATGGACATCCCTTATCAGCAGGTAGTGAGGATTTCTAGGAGGATCGACGGTATACTAGCCAGGGAGCGAGTGGAGAGGGAGGCCAAGAGGTCTCGAGAGTCAGGTCACTACTCTGGTGCCCGTACCCCAGCAGCAGGTCATCATGGTTGGGGTTATGTGGGTCGCCCCATTCATTCAGCTCTTCCAGCACCCAGCAGTGCTCCAGCTCCGCCTATACCTTAGGAGCCTTACTATGCACCTCCAGTTTCTAGTGCGCCTCCTGCGCGGGGTGATTTCAAAGGTCAGTCCAGCAGATTTGGCTCAAGCCAGTCACAACCACCGCACCCTCCCAGAGCTTGTTTTGAGTGTGGTGACACCCGCCATGTGGTTAGGGATTGCCCTAGACTTGGGAGGAGTGCACCCTACAGACTTCGTAGCCGTAGCGTGCTCAGCAAAGTTCTCATGCCATGATCATAGCTTCAGCTGCTACCCTCATCTTCCTAGTTGGCTAGGGGCATAGGTTGGGGAGATAGAGGCCGCCCTCGAGAGAGCGGCCGGGCCAGATATTATGCTATTCCTGCTCGTACCGAGGTTGTTGCCTACGACCCCGTTATTACAGGTATTATACTGGTTTGTCACAGAGAGGCATCGGTTCTATTCGATTCGGGCTCTACTTACTCTTATGTGTCTTCTTACTTTGCTTCGCATTTGGGTGTACCTCGGGATTCTTTGAGTGCCTCTGTTTATGTTTCTACTCCTGTAGGGGATTCTTTTATTGTGGACCGCGTTTATCGGTCATGTTTGGTTACTATTTGTGGTTTTGAGATCAGAGCGGATTTATTGTTACTCGGTATGGTTGACTTTGATATTATCTTGGGCATGGACTGGTTGTTGTCCCATTTTGCTATTCTTGATTGTCATGCCAAAATCGTGACGTTGTCTATGCTAGGTATTTCGCATATTGAGTGGAGTGGTACTTTAGATCACACACCCAGTAGAGTTATCTCTTTCCTTAAATCTCAACGCATGGTTGAGAAGGGGTGTGCCACATATTTAGCTTATGTGAGAGATGTCAGTGTTGATACCCCTTCTGTTGATTCAGTCACAATGGTACGGGATTATCCCGATGTGTTTCCAGCTAATCTTCTAGGCATGTCGCCCAATAGAGACATTGATTTTGGCATTGATCTATTGCCGGGCACTCAACCCATTTCTATCCCTCCGTACCATATGGCTCCTCCTGAATTGAAGGAGTAAAAGGATCAGTTGCAGGAATTGTTTGATAAGGGTTTTATTCGCCTCAATGTTTCATCGCGGGGAGCTCCTGTCTTGTTTGTGAAGAAAAAGGATGGTTCCATACGTATGTGTATTGATTATCACCAGTTGAAGAAGGTTACAGTGAAGAACCATTATCCTTTGCCTCATATTGAGGATCTTTTTGACCAGCTTCAAGGCGCACAGGTGTTCTCTAAGATTGACTTGCACTCAGGTTACCATCAGTTGAAGATTCGGGAGGCAGATATCCCGAAAACTACCTTCAAGACTCGGTATGGCCATTACGAGTTCCTTGTTATGTCATTCGGGCTGACCAATGCCCCAGCAGCCTTCATGCTTTTGATGCACAGTGTGTTCAGGCCATATCTCGACTCGTTCGTCATTGTTTTCATAGATGTTATTCTTGTATACTCCCGAAGTTAAGAAGATCATGAGCAGCACCTGAGGACAGTGCTTCAGACCCTGAGAGAGAAGAAGTTATATGCAAAGTTCTCGAAATGTGAGTTTTGGTTGAGTTCTGTGGCTTTCTTAGGCCACGTGGTATCGAGTGAGGGCATTCGGGTGGATCCGAAGAAGGTGGAGGCCGTACAGAGTTGGCCTAGGCCCTCCTCAGCTACAGAGATTCGCAGTTTCCTTGGCTTGGCGGGCTACTACTGTCATTTTGTGGAGGGATTTTCATCGATTACAGCCCCTATGACTAGATTGACCCAGAAGGGTGCCCCATTTCAGTGCACATAGGAGTATGAGGCAAGCTTTCAGAAGCCCAAGGCAGCTTTGACTACATCCCCAATTTTGATGTTGCCTACTGGTTCGGGGTCTTTTACTATTTATTGTGATGCCTCAAAAGTTGGCCTCAGAGCGATGTTGATGCAGGATAGTAGGGTGATTGCCTACGCATCCAGACAGTTGAAGATACATGAGAAGAATTACCCTATCCACGACCTTGAGCTAGCTGCTATTGTTCATGCCTTGAAGATCTAGCGTCATTATTTGTACGGTGTGACTTGTGAGATCTATACTGACCATTAGAGTTTACAACACTTGTTCAAGCAAAAGGATCTAAATATGCGTTAGAGGAGGTGGTTAGAGTTGCTGAAGGATTATGATATTACTATTCTGTATCACCCGAGCAAGGCCAATGTGGTGGCGGATGCCTTGAGTCGCCGGTCGGAGAGTTTGGGGAGTTTGGCATATTTACTAGCGTCAGAGAGGCCTATGACGATGGATGTTCAGGCCTTAGCGAGCCAGTTTGTGAGATTGGATCTTTTAGAGCCTAGTCAGGTTCTAGCTTGTGTGGTTTCCCGGTCTTCCTTATTTGATCGTATCAGGGAGCGACAATATGATGACCTTTATTTACTTGTCCTTAAGGACAAGGTTCAATGTGGTGATGCCAGAAATATGATCATCGAAGATGATGGGTATTGAGGATGCAGGGCTGGATTTGTATGCCCAATGTCGATGAGCTTCGAGAGTTGATTTTAGAAGAGGCCCATAGTTCACGGTATTCCATCCATCCGGGTGCCGTGAAGATTTATCAGGACTTGAGGCAAGACTATAGGTGGAGGTGGATGAAGAAAGATATAGTTGATTATGTGTCTAGGTGCCTCAACTGCCAGCAGGTGAAGTATGGGCACTAACGACTAGGTGGGTTATTTCAGCAGATAGAGATTCCGGAGTGGAAGTGGGAGCGCATCACCATGGACTTTGTATCTGGACTCCCACGTACCTCGAAGAAGTTTGATGCCATTTGGGTTATTGTGGATCGGCTGACTAAGTCAGCTCACTTTATTCCTATGTGTACCACTTATTCTTCGGATCGTTTGACAGAGAATTATATCCGGGAGATCGTCCGTCTGCATGGTATTCCAATTTTTATTATTTCAGACAAAGGTACTCAGTTTACATCGCGGTTCTGGAGAGCCGTGCAACAGGAGCTAGGTACTCGGGTGGAGTTGAGCACAACATTTCACCCCAGATGGACGGACAGTCCGAGCACACCATTCAGATTCGTGAGGATATGCTATGTGCGCGTGTGATTGAGTTTGGTGGGTCTTGGGATCAATTCTTGCCATTGGCGGAGTTTTCTTAAAACAACAGTTATCACTCCAGCATTCAGATGGCACCGTATGAGGCTTTATATGGTAGGAGGTGTAGATCTCCGGTGGGCTAGCTTGAGCCGGGTGAGGCCAGGCTATGGTGCACAGAGTTGGTTCAGGATGCATTGGAGAAGGTTAAGGTGATTTAGGATAGACTCCGTACAGCCCAGTCCAGATAGAAGAGCTACGCGGATAGGACGGTTCATGATGTTTCGTATATGGTTGGTGAGCGGGTCCTACTTTGGGTTTCGCCTATGAAGGGCGTCATGAGGTTTGGGAAGAAAGGGAAGTTGAGTCCGAGGTTTATTGGCCCTTCTGAGATTTTGAGGCGAGTTGAAGAGGTTGCATATGAGCTTACCTTGCCTCCCAGTTTGGCCGGGGTTCATCCGATATTTCATGATTCGATGCTCCGGAGATATCATGATGACCCATCGCACGTGTTGGATTTCAGTTCAGTCTAATTGGACAAGGTCCTATTTTATGTTGAGAAGCCAGTGGCTATATTGGACAGGCAGATCAGGAAGTTGAGATCAAAGAACATTGCTTCAGTAAAGGTTCAGTGGCGAGGTTAGCCAGCCGAGGAGGCGACTTGGGAGACCAAGCGGGATATGCACAGCCGGTACCCTCATCTTTTCACTACTTCAGGTATGCTCTCTATGCTCGTTCGAGGACGAACGAATGTTTAAGTGAAGGAGGATGTGACGACCCGGCTGATCGTCTTAAGAATTAACGCCCCGATCCCCTATTAACTGCTTTCCCCAAGTCTATTTATGCTAATTTGAATTGTTGGGTTGTTCGGTTTTGAGTTTCGGAGAGTTTTGGGACACTTAGTCCCTAAATGAGAGCTTAAATGTTGGAAAGTAGTCCGTAGTCGGAACACTATGAAGACAGCCTTAGAATGGAAATCCAATGGGGTTCTGTTAGCTCTGTTAGGTGATTTCGGGGTCGGGAGCGTGTTTGGATTGTGTTTTGGAGGTCCGTAGCTGATTTAGGCTTGAAATGCCGAAGTTTGAGCTTTTTTAAAGTTTTCGGTCCGATAGTGAGATTTTGATCCAAGGGTTTGAATGGAATTCCGGAAGTTGCAATAGCTTCGTCATGTCATTTGGGATGTATATGTAAAATTTTAGGTCATTCGGACGAGGTTTGGTTAGGTTTTGATCGAAAGCATGTTTTGATAGAATTTGAAGTTCTTAGGCTCAAATCTTTGATTTAATCGAGTTTCCGACATTGTTTCAGGTGGTTTAAGGGTTGGTACAAGTTTGAATAGGATATTAGGTGTTATATGTGCTTTTGGTTGAGGTCCCAGGCGCCTCGGGATGATTTTGGATGGTTGCCAGGAAGATCGGGGAAGTGTTGCAATAGCTGAAGCATTTCTGCTTCTGGTATTTTTGCTTGTGCGGCTTGGGAACCATAGAAGCGGAGCCGCAGAAGCGGCCTGGGCATCACAGAAGCGGACGTTAGTGTTCCCTTAGTTTTTTGTAGAAGCGAAATAATTTCCGCAGATGCAGTTTCGCACCAGCGAGATTATTATCGCAGATGCGGTCCTTGGGCTGGTTAATGAAAACCGCAGAAGCGACATAGGTTCTGAAAAAGCGGGACCATAGGTGTGGTCCCTTAACCGCAGAAGCGGAAACCTCTGGTCAGAAATAAGAAATTCAAGGGTTAGTTTCAAAGGTTAGAGAAATCGAATTTGAGCTCGGGGGAGGGCGATTTTGAGAGGGTTTTGAAGAGAAGATCAATGGGTAACGATTCTTTAATACTTTCTAGTTATATTCCATCAATCTGCAGCTAATTTCTTCATCTAAACTTGAATTGGGGATTAAAAATTGGGAAATATTTGGTAGAAACTTCATAGACCTAAATATTTGGATTTGAGTGGGTGTTTTGACCTCCAATTTGAGAGATTTTTATATGGTTAGACTCGTGAGAGTACAGGGTTCTGAAAATGTGAAAAATTATCCGGTTCCGAGATGTTGGCCTGAGGGGCATTTTGGTCATTTTACCTAATTTCATGTCTTAGCTTTGAATTAAATTGTGAAATCAGTTGTTTGAGATGTTATTTACGATATGTAATTCAATTAAATAGATTTGGGCCATTTGGAGTCGGGTACTCATGGCAAAGGCGTGGTTTCAAGTTGATTTTTGTGCCGATTTTAGGTAAGTGGCTTGTCTAACCTTGTGTGGGGGACATCTCCCCTTAGGACATGATATTTGATATTTGAATGCCTCGTACGTGAGATGACGAGCGCGTACTTGAGCTAATTATTGAAAAATCCATTTTTACTTGAAGTATTTCAATTGAGTTTTCTTGCTTATCTATTTATCCTAATTGTAAGCTTTTCCTGTATTAGCTTAGAGAAGCATGTTTAGTTGATTTACTTGCCTATTTGCTTAAACTGTCTTGTTTGTACTCCGTGAAACATGTTAGGCTATAATTTACTATTACTTGTTTCGAGCTTAGTATTTTTCTTGTTGTTTGAGCTGTTATTGTACGTTTTAAATTTTGGTCTACGGGACGGCATCCCGGGAGATCCCCTATACGTGATATGTCCTCGACTGAGAGTGCGGGATACCAAGAGATCTCTCCTACATGTATATATATAACTATTGAGGATACCAAGCGATCCCGTATTGCTATTGAGGATACCAAGAGATCCTCGGGATACCAAGAGATCCCTCGTGTATACGGTGAGGATACAAAGATCCTCGGGATTCCAAGAGATCCCCGGAATATCATTCCTGTTGTGAGCAGCATTTCCTTGTATTGTCTTGTTTTCTGCTTTCTATTACTGCATTCCTTATTTATCCTATTTAGATTCTCGCTGTAGACTTTATTTATACTATTTTCCTTATTCTATCATTTATTTTGTTTTATCTCAGTACGGCCCTGACCTTCCTCGTCACTACCCAGCCGAGGTTAGGCTTGGCACTTACTGAGTACCGGTGTGGTGTACTCATGCCTTTCTGCGCATGTTTTTCATGTGCAAATTCAAGTAGCTCTGCCCAGATGTATCATCCTCGAGGCGGAGAGATCTAGCATAGACTTCGAGGTACATCTACCGCATTCGCAGACCATGAGTCTCTATCTTATTCTGGTTTTAGCAGTTAGTTTTCCTTCTGTATTGTTGCTTATACATTCTGGAGTTAGAGCAGTGTAGTACATTTATATTAGCCTGTGTTTTCCTGTGAGCTTCGAGGTTTTGGGATGATATTGTAGACTTCCGCATTTTGGGTTGTATATGCCAAGTAGCACTTATATATAGTTTTTCCTTCTATTTTGCTTAGTTTAATAAATTATTTCGGCAAGTTATATTATTTCCGCATTGTTAGGCTTACCTAATCGTAGGGACTAGGTGCCATCATGACATGTTCACGGAAGGCGAACTGGGGTCGTGACAGATTTTCACACAGATTGATCCTTGATTGGCTCACGCTATATGGTGTAAGTAGGGAGGATGCATCAGATGAAGCATCATTATCTTCCTTCGCAGCAGAGTTCTTGGATCCGGAAAGGTCAAGCAGAGCAAGAGTTTTCTTGATCTTTTCAGCAACATCGCTTCCTTTTTCAGGTGTGTTTGTGGAAATCTTGCTTCTTTTGAGGATGAAGATCCGAAAATAGGGGTAGATGCGGACGGCACTTGGGGTGCATGTTGACCTAACGAGCTTGCTTTGCTCCTCGTAGATGGTCCAAAGCTTCCAAATGTAACATCGATGATGCTTTCCACATAAACATAGAACCTGGAATTAGATGCCTTGGTGGAAGTTGAACTGGAGTTGATTTTCTTTGAAGCCACTTCAATGTTCTTGAACTTTGGTTATTGAAAAGTTAAGATAAGAGGTATAGATTGTCTCACTGGGCATGACATAATTTGTAGATAATAAATTTGCGTCGAGAAAATGAAATCAAAACCAAAAAATATTTCACGATCGTAGTATTTTATTTTAAATATTTTAGTGTTACGATCTCTATGAATCCTCTGATTCTTCTTTCAATAGTAAATAAATTCAAGTGTCTTTGAGCTTGATCTTGAATATGTAGTTATTGCTATGAATGATGATCTTGTTCTTGAGCTTGAACTTGACCTTGATTTATTCTTCGTTATTGAGATTGAACTTGATTGCTTGAAGTTTGATGTGGAGGAATTTGCAGTATTTGATCCACGAGCTTTTTCTTGCTTGTTGTTACAACTTCTGGTGTCTTTTTTGGATTATGAAGACCCCTATTTATAGTTGTGGGATGGAAGAGTTATGATAAGAACAAACTCTTTCTGACCAATCAAATTGAAGTGTAACAAGGTCGCGTTTGATTTTCCAGAACATGTCACTTCACTACCAAAAAGATAGGGCTTAGCGACGGCCGCATTCCGTTGCCAAATCAATGTTTTTCTTCGCTATAGTTGTTTAACGATGGATTCAAGTTGGTCCCTAAAATGATCGTAGATAGGCTTATAGCGACGGAAGATACCAAACTATCACAAAATTAGCGGTGGATTAGTGACGACATATATTTATAACAAAGGTTAGCGAGGGAGATAACCGTCACTATATTTCTTGTTTTTGCCACTATTTGAAGCCTTTCATCGCTACAATACATAGTCAAATTCGTCGTTTGTTCTTATAGCGACGAAAATCGTCCGTCGCTAGATGTTATAGCAAAGTCTCCCTGCCTTTTGCAACAAAACCTTTTGTCGCCAATTCTTCGCAAGATTTAATTTTACGCGATAAATTTAGCTATGAAAAATATCCGTCGCTAATTAATTTTTAATATATTGCTGATTTTTTAAAATTCTTGTTATTTATTATTTTAAATGTACCCTGTTCTAGCATATTACAAAAAACTAGTAAATACATTTAATAAAAAGTCATTGCTATTAATATAAATTAACAATATATTCAAGGTCCAAAATATATAGCATAATGCATACAACAGTATCATTAAGTGCAAAAAATCCACAAGGACCAACAATAATTAAAGTCCAAACAAAGTAGGCTAACTATGCGAGGCTGGAAAGTTACAGTCATCATCAGAACCCAATGCATGAACCTCATCAATATTAATAGCAGTAGAAGATGTATGAACTGTAGGTGCCACATCTAATGGGCGGTTGGTAAGATCAGTTTTTGGCTGATGCGAGGGTAAGGAAACTAATTTGCGTAACCTCTCAGCGATTACAGTAACTATATGATCTGTCAGTGCAGGAATCAATTGCATCACTAACTCATCCAGATTCCCTGTCGATATTGATTGAGCACTTGGAGGTGTTGCTGGCGATGTAGCATCAGATCCAAAAGAGAGATCAAGATTTTGCCCGTAGTAGCATTTTGCTTGAGATCCAAGACAAATACTCTTCTTTTCTTTTCTCCTCACGCGGCTTGATAATATGCTTTACGTTGATTAATATCAGATTGAGTTTGTGTTTGTTATTGTAATATCTCCTGATATTTTTAATGTAAAAGAGTTAATAAATAGTGAAATAAAAAGACTAAATAATATTGAGCATTCAATTTACAAAATGATAAAAATATATGAAAGTAAAATCAATAATATTTAAAAATCTATCTTACATGTACGATTCGGACTTTCTGAACAACAAAAGATTTTTCATCATTACCATGTATATGGACGTGCAAATACAACTCACTTGATGTTGGATCTCGATCCTTTTTAACAGCCTATACAAAGGGAACCTCAATAAAGGAAACCTTAATGATCATTTCGGACAATATAAATCCAAAGAACAACGTATTCAAAAAGGTAAAGATTATGTGAAGCTAAAAAAGTGTGACACAAGGCATGCAGCCATTAATATCCAGAGAACAACATATTCAGATGGAGTTTTCTTGTTTGTACAACAAGGCATGCAACCATTACTATCTCGATAAAACAGTATCTTGGATTGCCGTCAAGAATCAAGGTAAACAGATAAGAAATGACTACTTTGATAGGAGATCCGACTTCAGATTAAACTTTTCACATCTTATTTGATTATGTACATGCAGAAATTGACTCTAAGAAATTGACTCGAGATCATATATAGATTCGAGTACCATTCTAGGAATCCTTTGTTCAACATGAAAATGCTGAAT
Organism: Nicotiana glauca; assembly: GCA_026770625.1. Lineage (NCBI taxonomy): Eukaryota > Viridiplantae > Streptophyta > Magnoliopsida > Solanales > Solanaceae > Nicotiana > Nicotiana glauca. The sequence continues at coordinate 132,518 of MU714246.1, forward strand.
GCTACAACAGTACAAAGAATTATCATTGTTAATTATAAGTCAATCTCTAAGAGGAAAATTTCAAGTGATCCTCAGAAATAATCATCTATCCTTCCACTAAATAGTCATGCACGTTGATCCCTAATGTAGCAACATTAAGCTAATTAGGCATATTACTGCACCGACCTACAGCTTCGGCTACGTTAGATGTTCTAGGCCATAGAGGTGATGTAAGTGTATGAACGCTATTGTGTTAAAACACAAAATAAGAAAACTGTTAGAAGAATAAAAGAAACTAAAAAAATAGTAAAGATTAAGAAATATTCCAAGTCCACAATTTGCTTGTGCGTCCTTAAGGAATTTTAACCCCCTCACACGTTGCCAAGGTAATGGATTAAATCCTCCCAGGATAAAACGGAATAAACCTTCCTGCAACAGTGGCAATACAAACTGCAGGATACCAACGAACTTAAAGAACGGAGCGAAATCACACTTACGAATTCGAGAGAGTGAGACTGCGAATTAGAATGCAGTATTTTCAGAAAGAAAGGAGTTATGTAATGTTTTTGGTGTCTTAAAAACGAAGTCATGCCTCAGAATTTATAGGCAATTATTAGAAGAGGTCTGATGTTTGTTCTGGAAAAGGTGCCTTTTTAGAAGTTTAAGCGGAGTGGCCCTCTGAATCTGCAGCAGGGTTCTGGCGCGGTCCTACCGCGGTTACGCCAGCACCATGGCCAGACTTTCCTTCTGAATCTTCAGCAGTGATCTGGCATTTAATTAATTATTAAATAATTAATTAAATAAATTTATCATTTGACAAATCCAAATCCAAATCCAAAGTCAAAGTCGAAGCTCAAACCGAAGCCGAAACCGAAGCCGATGCCGAAACCGAAGCCGAATCCGAAGCCGAGCCGAGCGAGCAAGCGACGACGGCGCGAGGGTTCATTCTCTTCAACTCCTTTTAAGAGCATTAAGAGGTGATTCTATATATAAGCACACAAATGTAGTTGTCCCTCACCAATGAGGGACAAAGTGCAAGTTAAAAGTTCACTTCATTCAAATTTTTATTCAAATTTTCATTTCCCTCCATTTTATTTCCCACCATTTCCAATTCACACTCTTAAACTTTAAAGCCCAATGCTTAAAGTCTTTGAAGTCCAGTGCCTTTAAAGTCCAATAATCCCCAAAAATGAATGGGAATGACTGTAACAAGAATGATCATATATGAAAGCTGTGTGATTTGCAAGTAAGGATTAATTACATCTGGATAAGTAGATTTCCCTTTGAACTTTCCGTAGTGAACATATGTCGGATATACTCCGTCAATTGGTATATTTGATATCTTTGAACCATCGAACTTTAGTGTATACCTAGACAGCCATATGTCACACAACCAACCCTTAACCGTCTTTTGGTTCTCATTGTTGTGTTCGTTTCAGCCATGAACACTGCCAGGTCTCATAAGTGCGTAGAGAATTGGCCTTACAGAATTCTCATTGAAACGACTTCCACTTCACACTTACATAGGTGATTCCTAAACGTGTAATCCTTTAGATTGACACTATTTGATAACTACCACATCAAACTTAGGTAATAATTAAAGAACATGTAAAGTTCTATCCTTGTTACTGAACATTGTCTTCATCACGAGAAGGGACCAAAGATTTTACTTTGACAATGTTGAACCGGTCAATAACAACTTTATTTGAGCTCCTTGAACCTAGATCTCGGAACATCCAAAATTCTAGGTAGAGTTACCACCATTTTGACTTGTCATCGGCCAAAGTCCCATTCCCTTAGATGATTTCTCAACTCTCTCTCTAGTTAAGCCTTTTGTAAGTGGATCCGCCACATTATCCTTTGATCTTACATAATTAATAGTGATAATTTCACTAGAAAGTAGTTGTCGTACGGTGTTATGTCTTTGTCGTATATGACGAGACTTTCCGTTATGCATAACACTCCCTGCACGTCCTATTGCAGCCTCACTATCGCAATGTATGCAAATAGGAGCCAAAGGTTTTGGCCAAAACGGAATATCTTCTACGAAATTTCGAAGCCATTCAGCTTCTTTATCGGCTTTATCCAAAGCTATAAACTCTGATTCCATTGTAGAGCGAGCGATGCACGTTTGTTTGGAAGACTTCCAAGATACTGCTCCTCCACCAACAGTAAAAATATATCCACTTGTGGAATTTATTTCTATTAAGCCAGTTATCCAATTTGCATCACTATATCCTTCGATAACCGTAGGATATTTATTGTAGTGCAAAGCATAGTCTTGGGTATATTCCAAATATCTCAAAACTCGTTTCATTGCCACCCAGTGATGTTTGTTGGGATTACTTGTGAATCGACTAAGTTTACTTATTGCACAAGCTATATCAGGTCATCTACAGTTCATGATGTACTTTAAGCTTCCCAACACACGAGCATACTCCAATTGGGATGTACTTTCACCTTTATTCTTTATAAGATGATCATTTAAGTCAATTGGAGTTCTTGCACTTCTAAATTCCAAGCGTTTGAAATTTTTCAAGTACCATTTTCACATAATGTGATTGAGACAAAGCTAGACCCTGAGGAGTCCTCTGGATTTTAATTCCTAGAATTATATCATCAACTCCTAAATCTTTCATATCAAACTTACTAGCAAGCATACGCTTAGTAGCTTGAATGTCGGCAATATCTTTGCTCATTATTAGCATATCATCAACATATAAGGAAACAATGACTATATATTTGGAACGTTCTTAATGCAAACACATTTATCACATTCATTAATCTTAAAGCCATTTTACAACATTGTTTGGTCAAATTTTGCATGTCATTGCTTGGGTGCTTGTTTTAGTCCATAAAGGGACTTAACAAGTCGACACGCCTTATTTTCTTTTCTCGGAACCACAAACCCTCCAGGTTGGTCCATGCAAATTTCTTCCTCTAAATCACCATTTAAGAAGTCTATTTTTACATCCATTTGATGGATTTGAAGATCATACAAGGCGGCTAACGCTATTAGCATTCGAATTGATGTAATTCTTGTTACCGGTGAGTATGTATCAAAATAGTTAAGACTTTCTCGCTGTCTAAATCCTTTGACAACAAGTCTTGCCTTGTATTTGTCAATAGTACCATCGTCTTACATTTTCTTCTTGAAAATCCATTTAGAACCCAATGTTTTGTTACCTGGAGGAAAATCAACCAATTCCTATTTATGGTTGCTCAATATGGATTCTATTTCACTATTGACAGCTTCTTTCTAATATTGTGCTTCTAAGGAAGACATTGCTTCCTTGAAGGTACGAGGCTCATTTTCTAGTAGGAAAGTCAGAAAATTTGGACCGAATGAAGTAGATGTCCGTTGATGTTTACTTCTTCTCGGATTTTTCTCATTAGGCATACCATCTGTAATTTCCTCCCGAGGTCGTTTTGACTTTTGGTAGGTCACTTCACTTTCCTTTTTATACGGATAAATAGTTTCAAAGAATTCAGCATTATCTGATTCTATTATCGTATTAACGTGAATCTCAGGATTTTCTGACTTATGAACCAGAAAACGATATGCCTTGCTATTGGTTACATATCCAATAAATACACAATCAACCGTTTTTGGACCTATCTTAACCCTTTTAGGTTTAGGAACTTGTACCTTAGCTAAACGCCCCCACACTTTGAAGCATTTCAAGTTGGGCTTCCTTCATTTCCATTTTTCATAGGGAATGAATTGTGTTTTACTATGAAGTACACAGTTGATTATTCGGTTAGTTGTAAGTATAGTTCCCCCCACAAGTTTTGTGGTAAACCAGAACTTATCAACAACGCATTCATCATCTCTTTCAACGTTCGATTCTTTCTTTCCGCAATTCCATTAGATTATGGAGAGTAAGGGGATGTTGTTTGGTGAATAATTCCATTTTCCAAACATACTTCTTCAAAAAGAGATTCATATTCACCATCCATATAACTTCTTATCATTTTGATCTTTTTGTTTAGTTGTGTTTCAACTTCACTCTTGTATTGCTTGAAAGCATCAATTGCCTCATCTTTACTATTAAGTAAATAAACATAGCAATATCTCGTGCTATCGTCAATAAAAGTAATAAAATACTTTTTCCCACCGCGAGATGGTGTTGACTTCATGTCGCAAATATCTGTGTGAATTAAGTCTAAAGGACTTGAATTCCTTTCAACGGACTTATAAGGATGCTTAACATACTTTGATTCCATACACATTTGACATTTGGAATTAATGCAATCAAATTTTGGCAATACTTCTAAATTTATCATCTTTCGCAATGTTTTGAAGTTGACGTGACCTAATCGTGAATGCCATAAAGTGTTTGACTCAAGTAAGTAAGAAGAAGCATTAACTTTATTGATAGGAACTGCTATTACATTTAGCTTAAAAAGGCCCTCTACATTTGAATCTATTCTTGACAAGATGTGAGGTAGACACAAGATTCTTGTGAATTTCTGGAACACGGAGAACTTGGTTTAGAGTCAGTATTTTTCCCGACGTCATCTTCAGAGCAATCTTGCCAACTCCTTCAATTTTCGCTGTAGACGAATTTCCCATGAAAATTGTCTCGTCGGGTCCTGCGGGGGCATAAGAAGAAAATAACTCCTTGTTAACACAAACATGGCGGGTGGCTCCAGAATCTATCCACCATTATTTAGGATTTCCTACCAAGTTGCATTCAGACAACATGGCACACAAGTCCTCCATTTCGTCAGCATTTTCAACCATGTTAGCTTGATTTTTCTTCTTCTTATCATTCTTTGGTGCACGACAACCACGGCCTTATGCCCAAATTTTCCACAGTTGTGGCAATTACACTTGAACTTTTTCTTGCTTGGGTAATTCTTTGGTCCAGAAGCCTTCTTTCTCTTTTTGTTTTGTGGCGCCTCCTCAACAATGTTGGCCCTTATTATTGTCGAGTTCCCACGTGACTTCTTTTCAGCATTTTTGTTGTTTTCTTCTATCCTTAAACGCACAATCAAGTCTTCAAGTGTTATCTTCTTCCGCTTGTGTTTTAGATAGTTCTTAAAATCTTTCCAAGACGGAGGTAATTTCTCAATAAAAGTGGCAACTTGAAAGGCCTCTTTTATGACCATACCTTCAACAAGGAGGTCATGCACAATAACTTGTAATTCTTCGACTTGAGTTATGACCGACCTATTGTCAAACATCTTGAAATCCAAAAACCTTGTAGCCACGAACTTCTTAAGTCCGACATCCTCCGTCTTGTACTTTTTCTCAAGCGCATTCCATAGCGCTTTTGAAGTTTCCATGACACTATAGACATTGTACATGCTATATTCTAAACAATTCAAAATGTAGTTTTTGCACAAGAAATCAGAATGTTTCCATGCTTCAGTTACAACAAATTGTTCGTCATCTGGAGTGTTTTCAGCCAGGACCGGAGGATCCTCCTTGATGAATCATTGCAAACTCAACGTAGTAAGATAGAAGAGCATCTTCATTTGCCAATGTTTGAAGTCGGTACCGGAAAACATTCTGGGTTTTTCTTATGGTGCCATAGCATGAGCAGGAGTTGAACGGCTTGACGAGGCAGCGATACTCGTAAAGTAGCACCTGTTCCCGCAACATTTCCATTAGTTTGGTTTTCATTCGTCATTTTTTTTCTGTAGAGTTGGAAACAAGATAGAAATTTGTTCAATCAGTGAAGTTTTGATATCTTCAAACTGAATACCAAACCAAAAATGCAACACGTAACAATGGTGAAGTTTTTATATACTTCAAACCCGTACGTTTATTATTCAGGTAAAGTTTTGATATACTTTAAACCGGACAGAACAATTATTGGAGTAGAAAGCACGAAGGGTTTAGTCTCCAAACCAATATACAAAATATAAATAACAGTTTAATATATATTTCAACACAGAAATATTAGTATTAAAATTCCTTAAGCTTGTGAACGCTATTGTGTTAAAATAAAAAATCAGAAAACTGTTAGAAGAACAAAAGAAACTGGAAAAACAGTGAAGATTAAGAAATATTCCGAGTCCACAATTTGCTTGTGCGTCCTTAAATAATTTTAACCCCATCACACGTTGCCAAGGTAATGGATTAAATCCTCCTAGGATAAAACGGAATAAACGTTCCTGCAACAGTGGCAATACAAACTGCAAGATACCAATAAAATTAAAGAACGGAGCAAAATCACACTTACGTATTCGACAGAGAGAGACTGTGAATTAGAATGCAGTATTTTTAGAAAGAAGGAAGTTCTGTAATATTTTTGGTGTCTTAAAACTGAATCCGAAGACGAAGCCAAGCGAGCGACGATGACGGCGCGAGTTTTCATTCTCTTCAACTCCTTTTAAGAGCTTTAAGAAGTGATTCTATATATAAGCACACAAATGTAGTTGGCCCTCACCATTGAGGGACAAAGTGCAAGTCAAAAGTTCACTTCATTCAAATTTTCATTTCCCTCCATTTTATTTCCCACCATTTCCAATTCACACTCTTAAACTTTAAAGCCCAATGCTTAAAGTCTTTGAAACCCAATGCCTTTAAAGTCTAACTGTAACTGCAAAAGTGCAAACTTTTTGACATATTATTTGATTATGTACATTCAGATAAAAATTGAATATTGCAGAGTATATAGTTTCTATACATGAATATAGGACTAAGATTTGATAAATCTTCATATGGTAGTCTCACAATGATATTAATACAGTTAAAACACCAGAAATTTAATCAAAAGACGATTCATTCATATTCATATTCAATACATCATTGAACAAGCAAAAACTTAAAAACCTAGAATTTTTCAACCTCCAAATTCCAAATCTAAGAACTAGTAAATTTGGTTACAACCTTAGTCCCTGCAGAAACAACATGTTTAGCCAATTTACCAGGCAAAACAAGCCTAGCAGCAGTCTGAATTCCCCTAGAAGTAATAGTAGGCTTCTTATTATACCTAGCCAATCTAGAAGATTCCTGATAAAGTTTGCCAAATATATCATTGATGAAACTGTTCATTTTCCCCATTTCCTTACTTGAAATCCCAATAGCAGTGTGGACTTGTTTCAGCACCTTGAAAATGTAGATCTTATAAGTTTCAACACTCTCTTACTCTGTTCTTCTTCTTATCAGCAATAGTATCCTGGATTCCATTAGAATGTAGATTAACTTTAATGTTTCTATGTAACATATTATGACATAAAATAAAGCGTCTTTTCGGAAAAGGCATGTCTTTTCTTCTATAAATAAATATGAGTTTCCCTACAATGAAAATTCAGAAAATCTGCAAGTATCAATTTGTGGCTTGTTGTATCCTGAAGAAGATTGTCTGTATTTGCCCCAAATCTATATACGGACAATAACTTCTTTAAGGAAAGTCGTTCTCACGCCTCAAGCCTTCATCAATTTAGTTTTTTCGATTATTATTTTTTAACAATCTTAAAGAAGTTATTCTGCTATGGAAAACATTCTGTCCACTGTTGAAAATCCAAAAGAATTCATTAAACTCGATCGTTTTGATGGATCAAACTTTACTCGCTGGAAGAACAAGATTTCCTACTGACTGCTTTGATGATTTTTTATGTTCTCGATCCACAATTGCCTACTGTGCCAGATCTGACTGCAGAGGATTCTGATGAAGTGAAAGCAACGAGGAAGAAACAGGAAGATGATGAACTGCTGTGTCAGGGACATATTCTTAATACATTAATATATCGTCTCTATGATGTGTATCAAAATTTGAAGTCTCCAAGGGAAATCTGGACGGCACTGCAAAGTGCTTATGAAAATGAGAAACGAGGTATCGATAAATTTCTATCTTTAAAGTACTTCGAATTTAAAATGGTTGATACAAAGCCCATTATGGATCAGATTCATGAACTGCAAATCTTAGTTTCAAAACTAAGTGATATTGAAGTTAAAATACCTGATGCACTTCAAATCGGTGCTATACTTTCTAAACTGCCTTCTTCTTGGAATGACTATAGAAAGAAAATCCTGCATTCTTCGGAGAAATTGACTGTGGAATAGTTTCGAACTCACATTCAAATTGAAAGTGAGACTCGAATTCATGATACTTTTATGCAACCCTCAAGTTCCACAGTTAATAATGTTAGTCAGAATAATAACGGAGATGGAAATAAAAATCTAAAAATTTCCAATAAGCCTCCATTTAAAAAGAGAAATCCTTTGAAATGTCATCATTGTGGAAAGAAAGGCCACAAGATTCATGATTGTAGGTTTAAGAAAGCAGGAATTAATTTTAACCATGGAAATTCTGGAAATTCTGGAAACTCCAGAAGGTCTGAGAAAGCAAAAGCAAATACGGTTGAAAGTTCTTCACAAGGCTTGGTTGCAATGGTTTCTGTAGCACCATGTAATATGGTTACAGAATTAAACATGGCTGCTGCTGCTGTTAAGAGTCAAGACTGGTGGTTGGATTCGGGTGCCACCGTTCATGTCTGTTATGAGAAGAACATGTTCAAGACTTATGCAGAAGTGAAAGAACCCGAGAAGGTTCTCATGGGAAATCATATGACTACAGATGTTGCAGGAAAAGGAAGTGTTGAGATCAATTTCACTTCTGGGCAGAAGCTAACATTGCTAAATGTGCACCATGTTCTTGACATGAAGAAGAACTTGATGTCTGCTAGTTTGTTGTCTAAGAGAGATTGCAAGATAGTCATAGAATATGATCATGTAATAGTATCTAAGAATGGTTTATTTGTTGGAAAGGGATACACTTGTGATGGCATGTTCAAACTTAGTATTAATGCAATAAACTATGTTTCTGCTTATATTGTTGAGTCCAGTTCTTCTTTATGGCATGCTAGATTAGGAAATTTAAATTTTGGTTCGTTAAATTATATGTCCAAAAATGGATACATTTCTTGCAAGCATGATAATGTGAAAAAATGTGAAATATGTATACAAGCAAAAATGACTAAGAAACCTTTTCATAAAACTGAAAGATTTAGTCAATTGTTACACTTAATACATTCAGATATATGTAAATTAAATGGAAAGTTAACCAGAGGAGGCAAAAGATATTTTGTTACTTTCATAGATGATTATTCTAGATTTACATATGTTTACTTTCTTAGAACAAAAGATGAAGCATTTCAGAAGTTTAAAGAATATAAATCTATTTTGGAAAATCAAAAGAATACTAAGATTAAGATTCTTCGTAGTGATAGAGTTGGGGAATATTTTTCCTCTGAATTTAATAAGTTTTGCGAAGAGAATGGTTTGATACATCAAACAAGTGCTCCTTATACACCACAACAAAATGGTTTGACTGAAAGGAAAAATAGAACTTTAGTTGATATGATTAATGTTATGTTAATGAATGCACATTTCCCACATAATTTATGGGGTGAAGCACTTTTAAGAGCTTGTCACATATTAAATAGGGTGCCTTCAAAAGCTTACATGTTTCACCATATGAACTTTGAAATAATAGAAAATCTAATTTAGATTATTTTAAAATGTGGGGGTGTATATCATTCTATAGAGTTCATGATCATCAAAGAACAAAATTAGGTTTTAGAGGAATTAAAAGTACTTTTGTTGGATATGCACAAAATTCAAAGGCATATAGATTGTTGGATCTAGAATCTAATGTTATAATAGAATCTATACATGTTGAATTTATTGAAAACAAATTTTTAGATAACACTGTTGATGAGGAAATGACTGAATCAAATGAAAATAATAATAATGCATATAGGTTGTCACATTCCGAAATTACTACAAGTAAAAATGAAAAGTGACAATATACAAATAGAACCTAGAAAGAGTCAAAGAATAAGAAAAGAAAAATGTCTTGGTTCTGATTTTATCTCTTCACAGTCTTTAGTCTTTCTTGTAGAAGGAGATAGAAAGAATGTCTGTAATCAAATTCCTATCTTATTAAATGTTGAAGAAGACCCGAAGATATTTCAAGAAGCTATGGCTTCTCGAGATGCTGCCTTCTGGAAAGAGGCTATTAATGATAAAATGGATTCAATAATGTCCAACAATACTTGGGCTTTAGTTGATCTTCCAAATGGATCAAAACCCATAGGTTGTAAATGGGTCTTTCGGAGGAAGTATAATACAGATGGTTCTATCCAAACTTTCAAGGCAAGATTAGTAGCAAAATTTTTCACTCAAAAAGAAGGCATAGACTATTTCGATACTTATACTCCTGTAGCAAGAATAACATCCATTAGAGTGCTTTTATCGTTGTCTTCTAAATATAACTTGTATGTGCATCAAATGGATGCCAAAACGGCCTTTTTAAACGGAAACCTTAGTGAAGAGATTCGTATGCAACAACCTGAAGGTTTTGTTCTTCCAGGAAATGACAAGAAAGTATGTAAATTGATAAAGTCTCTCTATGGTTTGAAACAAGCACCTAAACAATGACATGAAAGGTTTGATAGTGCTATACTATCAAATGGATTCATACATAATCATGCTAATAAATGTATCTACTCCAAGTTCACAAAAGAATACGGAGTTATCATTTGTCTATATGTTGATGACATGCTAATTTTTGGTATAAATATGCTTGGTATTACTGAAACCAAGAAATATCTAACTTCAGTTTTTAAGATGAAAGACTTAAATGAAGTAGACACTATTCTAGGCATAAAGGTTAAAAGAGAGAACAAAAGAATGACATTATCACAATTGCATTATATTGATAAAATACTTGCTAAGTTCAGCCATTTAGGCATAAAGGATTTTAATACTCCTTATGACTCCAGTATAAAGCTAACTGAAAATACTGGAAGAGCAATAGCCCAATTAGAGTATGCAAGTGCAATAGGTAGTATGATGTATGCAATGCATTGTACAAGACCTGATATAGCATTTGCCGTTTGTAAACTTTCAAGGTTTACTAGTAATCCAAGTAATGATCATTGGAAAGCAATAACTAGAGTACTTGGATATTTAAAATATACAAAATATTTGGGCATTTGCTATAATGGTTTTCCCACTGTTTTAGAGGGATATTCTGATGCAAGTTGGATCACCAGTGTTAATGATAATAAATCCACTTCAGGATGGATATTTACTTTAGGAGGTGGTGCTATTAGTCGGGCATCCAAGAAACAAACTTGTATTTCTCATTCTACTATGGAATCTAAATTCATAGCATTAGCAGCTGCTGGGAAAGAAGAAGAATGGTTGAGGAACATGTTATTAGATATAAAGTTGTGGCCACAACCCATGCCAGCCATTTCTGTATTTTGTGATAGTGAGACTACCATGTGTGTGGCTCATAATAAGATATATAATGGGAAATCAAGACATATAAGCTTGAGACATGCTTATATAAGAGAATTAGTCACAAATGGGACTATAACTATTGTGTACGTGAGATCGAATAAGAATTTGGCTGATCCACTTACCAAAGCATTAACGAGAGATGTAGTACAATAAACTTGTCAAGGAATGGGTCTAAAACCCTTGAATTAAACACAAGCAACATGTCACGACCCAAAATCCACTAAGGGTCATGGTGGCGTCGGACATCACTGTCAGGCCAGCCAATTAGATTACCAATTAATTTCCTCTTTTAATACTTTTGAAACTCTAAGGTTTTTCCTTCTGTTTCACCTAAAATAAGATCATTTTCCCTGAATTCAAACTTAAATAATACCAATTGGTACAAAGATTTACTGAAACCATCCTAGAAACCCGGTGTCACAAGTGCATGAGCAACTACTGATAAAGACATAAAATACAACACAGCATCCTTCCGGAATACAATGGATAGAAAAGAAATACAGTTACTAGAAAGGACTTTAAAGACCTACGGGCCGCCTTGCATACTGCAACTCACCTAGTCCCCGAATCGTCCCTGTTGCTGGGCCCAGTAGGCCGCTAATGCATCAAGTACCTGTGCAACAAAATGCACAGAAGTGTAGTATGAGTACGTAATCAACGTGTACTTAGTGAGTATCCCACCTAATCCCGAAGGGGTAGAGATGAGATGGCCAAATTTCGACACTCACTAGAGGTCAATTAGCAATATTCTATAAGTGCGGGGAAAAATCATGAATTTATATAAAAGTTCAAGTTGTGAAGCCAGAAAACAGGTAAACACCTCCAATAATAAATCAAGGGCTTCCAAGGTTTATTCTTTATTACTTTATTAGTTTATATCAAGCCACGTAGGGCCAATTCCACATTTACAAATTTCCAAGTAATAGATAAACATGCGCAAATCACGCCGAGGTCGATGGCCCGCTCCAACAGAGTGTAAATTGTACACTGCCGAGGGTCGAGCGGCACGAACCATAGATGCATCTATTATCACCGAGGCATTCGGCCCTTTCCATAATTAAACACATATTCTGCTCGCTAATCATTCATACGACGCAGGCACACATAAAGTACATGCTCAATCAGTCAAATAAGAACTTATCGGGGAATATTTATTCAAATAAAACCAATTCTCCTTTAACCATTTAAGAGATGAAGTTTAATTCTTTTAGAAATTTACTACTAATTCGATGTGAGTTAAGAAATTCAAGATACCAATGTGTTCACAGTTAATCCACGTACACATGCTTTTGGGTCCTAACTACCCGGACAATAGCATAATAGTAGCTACGCACAGACTCTCGTCACCTCGTGCATACGTAGCCCCCACAAATAGGAGCACATAATCAATTACTTCACCTATGGGATAAATTACCCCTCACAAGATTAGAAAGGAGACTCACCTCGCTTCGAAGACTCGCAATCGGCATTCTATATCCTTCAGAAAGCTTGAGCCAACGCACAATGCACCAAAACTAGCCAACTAACGATAAACTAATGAGAATATACTCAAATACTTGTTAACAATTTAGATTATACAAGTTCCCAACTCCGTTTAGTGAAATGACCAAAATGCCCTTGGGCCCACGTGCCCGGAAATCCAAAATTTCTCGAAGATAAAGGTTACCTCTAACCTTAGGAACTCAAATATATGATTTTCTCCTAATTTCATACTCAAAATCGTGGCTAAAATCCAAGTTTATAATTTTTTCTAGGTTTCCAACCAAAACCCCAATATTTACTCTAATTCTCATGTCCAATTCTATGGTATAATCTTGCATTTAAATTGGGAATAAGTAGTAGCACCTTACCTTAACATTGATGGTGAAAACCCTCCTTGAAGCTCTCCAAAAATCGCCCTATGAAGTGAGAAATGAGCAAAACATGACATTGAGCCCGAATAAATAAAGGCCACTGCCTTCAGTGGTTTCCGCTTATGCGGAAATATAACCGCCTATGCGGTTCACTTTTGCGGATTCTTGGCCGCTTTTGCGGTCCTGGGCTTGGCCCCATTTTCCGTTTCTGCGACCTCACCTCCGCAGATGCGGTCCCACTTCTGCGGAGCCTTGACCGCATCTGCGGTACCCCAAGCCTTAGTCCAAAACCGCTTCTGCGGCAACTCGTTCGCTTCTGCTGTTCCGCTTCAGCGGTCACCCAACCGCAGAAGCGTAAATACCAGCAACCAGATGCTTCAGCACTTCTTCAAAGTCAATTTTTGATCCGTTAACCATCAAAACACGTCCGATTGACCTTAAAGTTTGCACGCAAATCATATTTGACATTAAGGACCTACTCCAACTTCCGAAATTTGATTCCGATCCTGATATCAAAAAGTCAACCCCCCGGTCAAACTCTCCAAAAACCTTCAACTTTCTATCTTTAGCCAAATGGCTTCAAAATGGTCTACGGACCTCCGAATTCACCTCCGATCGCGCCCCCAATTCCAGAATCAGTATACGGGTCTATTCACAGTCTCAAAATCCCAAACGGACATCGATAACACTGAAATGCACTCCAAGCCAAACTTATGAAGTTTCTTCTAAAATGCTAACTTCCACAATAGACGCCAAAACGCTCCCGGGTTATCCAAAACCCGCACCGGACATACTCCCAAGTCCGAAATTATCATACGAACCTGCTGGAACCTTAAGATCCCGATTATGAGGTCGTTTACTCAAAATTCAATCCTAGTTCATTCTTTCAACTTTAAGCTTCCGAAATGAGAATTTTCTTCCCAAATCAACTCTGGACTTCTCGAAATTCAATTCCGACCACGCGTACAAGTCATAATACCTGAAATGAAGCTGTTCATGGCCTCCGCCTGCTGAACGGAGTGCTAGTACTCAAAACGACTGGTCTGGTCGTTACACAACGGGAACCCAACTTTGAGTTAGTATACACTCTAACAAAATAAGTTCAATGAGGTAATAACAAGTTGCTTAGTGTTGTTTAAGCACTGATCTCCTTTCAGAGCCTTAATTTATATGTACTATATACTGTTATGTGAGGAGTAAATAAGTTGTTAAATGCCCGAAATAACAGGGGCAAAATGACAAACTTTGTAGTGCAAACTGTTACTCGAATAGGTTGAGTTAAATCTTAATAAAATTAGTAAAGTCTGTAGTAATAGGGACATTGTATCTAATTTTACCTAAATGAATACTGAAGTGGTGCCGCTTCAAGAAAGATTTAAAGGTTTAATCTTGTAAGTATTCATGAAATCAGGATGAGCACAGGGCCGTAAACGTGCTAAAGCATATACTGGGTTTTCTGAAGTACTAAAATAATATTACGTGTGTGATATCTTCGATTTTGGCACAAGGAATTGTGGTTCTAATCTTTAAGATACCAATAACTTCGTCAGAATTTTAAGGTGTTTGCACTAATGAAAAGTTCAGATTTGAACAAGATACTTTTCGGTATGCGTGATATTATAGAAAATATAACAAACTAGTGGGGGATTGAAAGAAGTAGTTTGCTAATTTGAAGGGAAAAGTGGGAATGTCCCACATTGGTAGTCTAAAGCCTATTTATGGTCTTTTTAAGTCCTAGTCCATTGTATGTATTTGTTTAAGAATACACATTATTAAGTGTATGTGCAAATATATATATATATATATATATATATA